>UESW01004490.1:253064-445152 GCA_900491605.1 Calamus simplicifolius
CCCTTATTTATACCGCCCCGGCGAGTATCTCGAGCAGTCGGGTCATTAATCCCTACCCGTGAGAATCTGCCGCGTGTCGCCGCTTAGGCTGGCGCCCACGGGAAGCAAAGAGTCACGCCCCCTCTCGAGGAAAATCGATAAACGTCGACGAATTACTCGGAAACCCCCCTCCTCTAGAAATTGGGTTCCTTCCGATCTGTCGGGCCCTCACGGAGTAAATGTTCTCGAAACCCCACCGAATTTCCTCAAATCGGCCACCCTTCGAAAAGTGCGAGGAAACGAAAAGGCGCATCAGCAGCTGACGCTAACTCGCTTCCCTCGAAAACCACCAAATCATAAATATCGGGCGTTCCCATGCACCGCCTGTTTCGCTTTGGTGGTCCCCGTCGAATCCCACAGGAACCAAACATCAGGAGTCTCGGCAACGACTGAGTCATCCCTCCGAGTAATAAATCTCCGAACCTCGGCAGGGCCGAGCCATAAATCTCCGAACCTCGGCAGGGCCGAGTAATAAATCTCCGAACCTCGGCTGGGCCGAGCAATAAGTCTCCGAACCTCGGCAGGGCCGAGCCATAAGTCTCCGAACCTCGGCAGGGCCGAGCCATAAATCTCCGAACCTCGGCAGGGCCGAGCCGTAAATCTCCGAACCTCGGCAGGGCCGAGCAATAAGTCTCCGAACCTCGGCAGGGCCGAGCCGTAAATCTCCGAACCTCGGCTGGGCCGAGCCGTAAATCTCCGAACCTCGGCAGGGCCGAGCAATAAGTCTCCGAACCTCGGCAGGGCCGAGCCATAAAATTCCGAACCTCGGCTGGACCGAGCAATAAATCTCCGAACCTCGGCTGGGCCGAGCAATAAATTTCCGAGCTTCGGCCAAAGTCAAGGAATATGTTCTACTACCAAGCAATCTCCAAAGTTCCATCTGAATTCGGGCAGCTTATAAGCCTCGACCAGGTCGGGTAGCGCAAAATCCTCGGCCAAGAACGAGCAATATCTCCGGAACTTGTCCTACGCCAAGTAAGATAATATCTGAAAGCTCGGACAAGCCAAGCAGCTTCTTAAACACCAAGACGAGGTTTGCGCCTCGCGGTGCTTTGGTAGAGGTAAAGGACCTCCCCTTGCCCAAAAGAGACATACGAGCTCTCTTCGAAGAAACACCTGTTTCAAAATCATGCCTGTTGCTGCCAAATCACTTGCGATGAGCGCCGGGTGAGCTGAGATCTCTGCAAGCCTTCGAGAGTGTAGAGAGGTCACCATCTTCCTTCTGGGGCCTGCAAGAAAAGTCCCGGACCGGTGGTTCCGGCGGGGACCCTTCGACGCTCAAGTCAGCGATCTGGAGAACAGGGATTTTTTAATGAAAGAGTAGAGATTGAGTCCTCCTCCCCCTCGTTGTGAGTCGGGGTCTTTATATACCTGTTTGGGGGTTCGTCTTACCCTTTCTTCGCAACAGTTGAATCCTCCCGGATGGTTGGCAGTTTTCGGTCCTTTGACGTGCCGCAAAGGACGGGTAGTGGGCCGAATGTGGGGGTCATTCCTGCCGTTAGTGGCGCCAAAGGAAGGCACGTTCGTTGCCCATGTCGCCGAGCACGTTCATAGTAAAGTTATCCGCCACTCTCGAGGGAAGTGGGCCACGTAGCTTGAACGTGGGTGGCCGTTGCCAAAACCGACGCCAAGGCCGATGCGAAGGTCGAGATGGGCCGGAGCCGACGCCGACGCCATTGCCGAGATCGACGCTGTGACCGACACCGAGACGGGAATGGGCCATGACCGACGTGAAGGTCGAGATGGGCCGTGACAGATGCGGAGGTCGAGATGGGCTGGAGCCGACGTCGATGCCGTTGCCGAGACCGACGCCGTGGTCAAAGTGGGCCGCGACCGACACCAAGATCGAGGTGGGCTGCTGCTAAGATGAGCCCAAGGCCAAGAAGAGCGGAGTGCGCCGGACCGTGTGACATTGAGTTCGTGATCCCTCCATTTCGTGGGTCATGTGGTTTGATCAGCCGCATCTGCCGAAGGGACATTAAAGGCCAAAGCAGGGCTCCGTCAATTTCCTTCACGGTTCTCTAACGGCGTCGTCCTTGGAGCTGTCGGCCATGGAGTTGTCGGCCATTGGGGCTGTCGGCCATAAGGCCGTTGGCCTTGGAGCTTTTGGCCATGGGGCCATCGGCCTTGGAGCCGTCGGCCATGGAGCCATCGGCCTTGGAGCTGTCGGCCATGGGGCCGTCGGCCTTGGAGCCGTCGGCCATGAAGCTATCGGCCATGGGGTCGTCGGCCTTGGAGCTGTCGGTCATGGAGCTGTCGGCCATGGGGCCGTCAGCCTTGGAGCTTAGAGCAATTGGGAGTGCGTGGCTTTATGAGGCCATAAACGCCATCGTGGCCGAAGGGCCCTTTGGAGGCCAAAAGGGGGCTTTGTCGGTTTCCTTCCTTCACGGTTCTCTAACGGCGTTGAATCAGCCACATCAGATGCCCCCTCGAACCTGAGACGAAGCGGGCCCACCCCAGCAAGGCGAAAGGGGCGTTACCTCCCATGTGGCTGATCCCCACCTGACTTTGGGTCTTCAACTTTTGACATGATGTTTGGATGTGTCCCCGTTCACATGCCATGGAGGCAGAGAGCCAGTGAGGCCGTAATGATGCCCATAAGGCAGAGGGAGCCTTTTTCGTAGATGTTTGCCCTTGCGTCGTATTTGATATCAACGCCGATTACAGGCTTGAGAGCTTGGGAGCGGATGCCCGTCAACTATGAACTGGAGAGTTGGCTTCTCCCAGCTGTGAGTTGTCTTGAGGCTTCTTGATGGCTGAAAGTAACTAGCTATATGTTGCAAGTGTGTAATTTAAACAAAGGTATTACCCGATTGGCCGTTGGCCGCTGATACAGAGTTGAGGCCGTTGAGGCTGAAATGAAGCCGTTGAGGCTGTAACGAAGCCGCTGAGGCAAAGTTGAGGCCGTCGAGAGCCTTTTGAACCCCGGAGGATGACCCGGGAGTCGCTGGGATTTGACCATGCTCGGGAGCCTTTAACCTCGGAGGGTGGCCAGAGAGTTGAGAGTCGTCAGGTGCCTTTTTTTTTAAAGAAATTGGTCTCCTTCTGCAGAGCTGATAACCTGCCCCCCAGGGAACCGTGATGATCGAAGGCGGGGGAGGACCAGTGCTGAAATCCAAGGACAGCTGGAATGGAATCCGCAGGAGGTCCTGGGCTTGGATTGTCGACGTGGAGCCGGGCTTGAGTGTCGAGGGGAGACTCGGGCTTGAGTGTGCCGACGCGGAGCGGGGCTTGAAGGTGCCGACGCGGAGCGTGGCTTGAGTGCCGACGCGAGGCCGGTCTTTAAGTGCCGACGCAGGGCCGGTCTTTAAGTTGTCGGTGCGGAACCAGTCTTTTTGTGCCGACGCGAAGCCGGTCTTTGTTGCCGATGCGGAGCCGGTCTTTATTTGCCGGTGCGGAACCGGTCTTTTTGTGCCGACGCGGAGCCGGTCTTTAAGTGCCGATGCGGAGCCGGTCTTTAAGTTGCCGGTGCGGAACCGGTCTTTTTTGCCGACTCGGAGCCGGTCTTAAGTTGCCGATGCGGAACCGATCTTTTTTGCCGATGCGGAGCCGGTCTTAAGTTGCCGGTACGGAACCGGTCTTGTTCTAAGAAATATACTCATCCCAAGAGCATGATAAAACAAGGATATTCTGAATAATACTTTATTAAAAAAAAAACTTAAGCTAATAAAATCAGCAAGCTACTGATAATACCGTCGTAAGTTGTCCGCGTTCCATGTGCGGGGGAGAAGCTTCCCATCTATCCCTTCCATTTTGTACGCTCCATGATGGAGCACTTCCATGACGCGATAAGGTCCTTCCCATTCTGGTGCCAGCTTGCCTCCTTCCATCAACTTTTCGAGCTGCTGCTCGCCCCCCATGAGATCATGCTATTGTTTTTTCCATTGGGGCATTGTCGATGCCAGTCTGAGGCGCTGGAGGTGCCGACGTACCTGGGGCAGTGGGATTTCTTCGAACGAACTTGCCCAAGTGACCCTGCTGGACAAGCTCTTCAATGGCCATCTTCAAATGGCGGCAGTCTTCAGTGTCATGTCCATAGTCTCGGTGATACCGGCAGTAAAGCTCTTTGTTGCGGGGGTTTACTGACTTTAGGGGACGTGGGCGTTGAAAGTAAGGCTCCTCCTCAATCTCTAGTAGGATGTGGGAGATCGGAGCCATGAGAGGAGTAAACTGCTCCTTAGGAACCAGCGCCTGGGGCCGGTGGTCAAAGCGACGGGATGGTTCGGGCTGCCTGGATCGTCCCGCAGCTAGTTCCGTGGGTGTCGGCTTCTTATTGGAACTCTTGTCGGCTTCCCTTCTGGACGAGTCAGCCTCATCGGTACGGATGTATTTCTGTGCCCGACTTAGCAACTCGGCATAGGAGCCGGAAGGCTTTTTGTCCAGAGAATATGCAAATCTGGAGGGGCGAAGTCCTCGCTTCAATGCTAGGGTAGCGACAGAATCTTCCAAGTTATAGACTTCGAGCGCGGCCTCCTTAAATCGAGCTACAAAGTCCTTCAAGGTCTCGCCACTCCTTTGTTGGACAGCAAACAAGCTATCGGCGACTCGAGGGATCTTCCGGCATGCATCAAAGTGAGCCAGGAAAGACCGCTCAAGTTGCCTAAACGAATTGATACTGCAGGGCGGCAGACGAGAATACCATGCATGCGCTGCTTTTCGTAGTGTGGCTGGAAAAGCAACACACAGAAGATAGTCCGTCGCCCCTTGGACCTGCATGAGGACCTTATAGCTCTCCAAGTGGTCCAGAGGGTCCGTCGTACCATCGTAGGGGTCCAGCTGGGGAAGACGGAACCGAGGCGGAACCGGCTCCTCCATGATGCGGCGGGAGAGCGGAGGACGATGGTCGTATATCACCTCGTGAGGATTGACGATTTGACGATTGAGCTCTTCCAACCGCTGATGATATTCATCGAGCCGCTGCTCAGCCCGACGAGTGGCTCTCCTATTGATGTTGCCTTTAGAAGAGTCAGAGGATGAAGATGGGGAGGCACGGCGATGTGCAGAGTGCACATGCCGTGGCTCTTCTCATCGTGTTGCCGGCGAAGATAGTCAGAATGACGAGAGCGGGATCGTCGTCGTTTCGAGGTTTCTCGACAACGCGGCCTCTGGGATGAGTGGTGGGAGGCTTCCGGGGGAGTTCTACCCTGATGAGGCCGGCTAGCATCATGGCCTTCCTCACGGAACAAAGGGGGTTGTGGTGGTTCAGGTACGGCAGCGAAGCAGTGCTCTTGTAACCTTTGCACAACGGTTACCATATCTTGTACTTGACGGGCCAGGGCATCGAGCCGATCGACCTGGCCAACCGAAGGTGGTGCAGGCGGAACATGGAGGTTATTCTCCGATTGTTTAGCCTGTGGGACATGCTCCGCAGCATGGCTGATGGAAACTTCCTGAGCTCGCGTTGTCACCATCGTCTTCCTTGCAGAATTAACGGAGTCGCAGGTAGAGTGCATTGCCTATACCCCTACCTGGCGCGCCAATCTGTTGCTGCCAAATCACTTGCGATGAGCGTCGGGTGAGCTGAGATCTCTGCAGGCCTTCGAGAGTGTAGAGAGGTCACCGTCTTCCTTCTGGGGCCTGCAAGAAAAGTCCCGGACCGGTGGTTCCGGCGGAGACCCTCCGACGCTCAAGTCAGCGATCTGGAGAACTGGGATTTTTTAATGAAAGAGTAGAGATTGAGTCCTCCTCCCCCTCGTTGTGAGTCGGGGTCTCTATATACCTGTTCGGGGGTCCCTCTTACCCTTTGTTCGCAACAGTTGAATCCTCTCGGATGGTTGGCAGTTTTCGGTCCTTTGACGTGCTGCAAAGGACGAGTAGTGGGGCCGAACATGGGGGGTCATGCCTGCCGTTAGTGGCGCCAAGGGAAGGCATGTTCGTTGCCCACGTCGCCAAGCACGTTCATAGTGAAGTTATCCGCCACTCTCGAGGGAAGTGGGCCACGTAGCTTGAACGTGGGTGGCCGTTGCTGAAACCGACGCTAAAGCCGACGCGAAGGTCGAGATGGGCCGGAGCCGACGCCGACGCCATTGCCGATACCGACGCTGTGACCGACACCGAGACGGGAATGGGCCGTGACCGACGCGAAGGTCGAGATGGGCCATGACTGATGCGGAGGTTGAGATGGGCCGGAGCCGACGCCGACGCCGTTGCCGAGACCGACGCCGTGGTCGAAGTGGGCCACGATCGATGCCAAGATCGAGGTGGGCCGCTGCTAAGATGAGCCCAAGGCCGAGAAGAGCGGAGTGCGCCGGACCGTGTGACATTGAGTTCGTGATCCCTCCATTTCGTGGGTCATGTGGTTTGATTAGCCGCATCTACCGAAGGGACATTAGAGGCCAAAGCAGGGCTCCATCAATTTCCTTCACGGTTCTCTAACGGCATCGGCCTTGGAGTTGTCGGCCATGGAGTTGTCGGCCATTGGGGCTGTCGGCCATGAGGCCGTCGGCCATGGGGCCGCCGGCCTTGGAGCTGTCGGCCATGGAGCTGTCGGCCATGGGGCTGTCATCCTTGGAGCTGTCGGTCATGGAGCTGTCGGCCATGGGGCCGTCGGCCTTGGAGCTTAGAGCAATTTGGAGCGCGTGGCTTTATGAGGCCATAAACGCCACCGTGGCCGAAGGGCCCTTTGGAGGCCAAAGAGGGGCTTCGTCAGTTTCCTTCCTTTACGGTTCTTTAACGGCGTTGGATCAGCCACATCAATGCCTACCGCATGAGTCCACACGACCGCCTAGGTCTCCCTCAAACAGGAACAGACGATCTCCCCTACTGAGAACCAAATCGCGGTTTAGGCAAAAAACAAAGCAGCGAAGTATGTTACGACACGGGAGCAACAACTTTCGTTACAAAAGAAATAGAAACTAGGAGAAAGGACAAAACTTCCTTTATTTCATTGCCATCGAAACGAATTACAACCGCCTGAGAGGCATTACAAGTGCGTTGAAACACAGGAAATAAAGACGAGTACATAGCTCAGCCGAACTGCTCCAAGACAGCTTCGGGTGACAATGATGCTTCGGCATCCGATCCAACAAATCAGACAAGCCACGAACCAATCAGCTTGCGCTGATAATGAGCAGATGACTTGGCCCGACTGTTGCGACCAGCTTCAGTTAATAATGATATCTCGGCGTCCAACCCGAGATATCAGAGAAATCAGAAAAGGTGGACGGGCTTTGTCCCAAACCACCCAACCGCAGGGCCCTCCGACGAGTAGGAAGGAAGCTCGCGGACCCTGATAACGGGGCACTCCCCCAAATCTAGTGTGTACCGCTAGCCACTGCCCAAGTCAAAAGGCAATGTACTAGCGGACAACACACCATCACCCCCTCCTCACGTGGCAAAAGATTTCTCGGGCGGACGAACCCAGGAATCTGGACCAGGGAAGGAGGAGAAATTCACGTAAGTCATGGGGAGCACGCGTGCACTTCCTATCCTGCGTCTCCAAGGGTGAACCGCAAAGGAAACACAGGAAGCGTACATGTGCGCTCTCCATGCGATCTCTGCGAACCTCCTGTGCGCTCTCCACACGATCTCCGGAACTCCTTTCTTGAGGACGAGCCACCCTTCGGCGGCTCCTTCATCACCCCAGCTGTCCGAAGGACGACGACTTGCAGAAGGAAAGCTCGGTCCTCCCGCTCTAAGCTCCAGAGAAACAGGCATTATGTGTACCTTCACAATTCACAGAAAAGAAAACTCTGGGATGGCTCAACACAGCCCTCTTTCCCCTTTTTATAGGCAGAGACAAACCCAGAGCAGCTATCAAAACAGAAAGCCCCGAGATTCAAAATGCCTGACCCACGCCACCACGTGGCCTCCCGAGATGAAAACAGCGCCCTTTGTTGCGCGCCAAGCGCGTCGCTCGAGCCATGACGCATGCCAAAGATTTTCTCTGATCCCGGATCACGAGCTTTAAACACAGAAAATCGTTCGCCGATCTTACAAGTACTGGCAGACCTGGGAGATCATCCCGTGAAAATGACATCCTCCAATGGCAAATAAGCACTTACACCACATGCCAAAGCAACCTGCATTGGAAAAGATCGACACAGCAAAGGTCTCTCGGAAAGTGCCGGGCGACCTTTTGCTGGCTGCAGAGCCGTACTACCTACTTCGGCGAAACGAAAATCGACCTGCCTTGGAAAAGACAAAGTGCTGACAAGGGTAATAAAGAGGCGCGAAGGCCAAACCCTCTCCTTACCGAAAAGAATAAAGGGATGACAACGAGGATTCAACAAACCCCCCTGCTCGGGAACAAACTCCCCTCTTTTCGTCAAAGGCACGTCCACGGTTTCGCCACCGATAAGACGGACTACCCCGGCCCTAGCCAGGATGCTTCTGTGGTTTCTAGTCCCGTCCAGCCGAGCTACTTCATCCCTCGGTCCTAACCGAGCTATTTCGTCCCTCGGCCCCAGCCGAGCTATTTCATTCCTGGACTCCAGCCGAACCATTGCGTCATTCGGCTAAAGCCGAATTGAATCGTCTCTCGACCTCCTTTTGTGCCAAGCTGTGTTGTCTCTCAACTCCTTCGTCGGGGCTATCCCTATGCCTTGGCCTCGATCAAGACGTTCCTTCAAATTCGAGCCAGAAAACCAACCAAGCGGCGCTCGCAGTTGGGATAAGAATTTAAGACAAGAAATCATCCAAGAAAGACAAACAAATGAAAACAACTGACCCGTTTACTGATTTCCGGTCAAACTATAAAAGAAAAGAAACAGAAAATACATATGGGCCCCCAAAGGGTCAAGACTTGGGATCAGACCCGGCGTCTCCTGCGGCAGCATCAGCGGGAACGTCACTTGGCCCCCCTTCTCGACGGTGTCCCGCCGAGATACCTCGGCAGCAACATCGACGCCCAGAACAGCTTCGAGATCGACGTCAGAAATCTCTTCGTATTCGTCTTCCTCGGCCCCCGAGGTGCATGTCTCGTAATATTCGGCTTCCAAACAAGACAAGTCCAGGTCAGGATAAGCTTGAGTAATCTTAGTCCGCGCCTCCTCCTCACCGAACCGGAATGCATCGGCGCAGGCCGCCCTGCGTTCCTCGGCAAATTCAGTAGAGTTCTTGTACTCCTCCATCGCTGAAGAGGCCCGCGCGTTCGCCTCGGCCAATTGCTTCTCCAATTCGGAGATCCTTCGGTGCCTCGAGGCCGCCTCCTCTTCGAAGGCCTTCAATCGCTCCTGAAACTCCTGGCTCATCTTGTTCAACTGTAGACAAAAAGCGAAGTAAAACGGAAGCTGAAAAACCAAAATGGATAAAACAGATAACGCCCTACCTTCTCGTCCCGCCGAGCTAGTTCACCGTCCAGCACTTGGACCCTATTGAGAACCCTCGACTTAGCCGATTGATTTTGGCGAAGGCTCTCTTTGAGTTCATCCACCCGGGACTGAGTGTCTCCAATTTCTTGACGGGCATAGTCGAGCTTGTCAGAAAGTCGAGCAGCTCGTTCGTCCGACCACTTTAGCCGATCCTTTGTGTCGGCGAGCTCTTTATTCAGACGGGTGAGGTGGTCCTGCTGCCGCCGACACCTGTGCTCTTCCTCCTCGAGCCTCTTGCTCCAGTTGCCCTTATCTTCAGCGTGGCTGGCTTTCAACTGGTCCCACCTCCTATCAAAAAACTGCTGCATGGAATTGACCTTGCTCTCGTGCTCCGCTTTGATCTGAGATAGCTCCAGACTGACCTTCTCCGATTGCTCGCGGAAGCCTTGAAGCTCGTTGACCTGCGTTGCGAGGCCCTTTTTCTCTCAACTGCAAGAACCCTGCGAGCCTTCTCGAGCTCCCTCTGGAGGACCGCCAGGGCTCGGGAAAGTTTAGCTGTAGAATCCACCCTCTCCTTGAGGTGATCGACCTCTTGGCAGGCCCGAGCCCAAGCTCCAACGACCAAATGCAAGCGCCATTTCAGCGCCCTCATGATCAGGGCATTCTGCAAAAAGATTGCACATATAAGGAACGCAGTCGAACTAACTGACTAAAAACCCTACTTCGGTGTGACGACTTACCCGAGACACGTAATCCGTAGCAATCCTCATGAGGGCAAGATCATCAATCTCGAGAAGAAGGAAAGCCTCATTCGGCACTCTGGTGTACCTAAAGGCCATCTCGACAAGGTCCTCCGGATAATTCCCTCCTGTCGAGGAACTCTCCCTCCCTTGGAACGCAGACCGCATCAAAGAGGAGAACATGGCGCTCACCTTCGGATCGCGTGAGTGGAAATTTACACTCAGGGAGCCAACTTGGGAACCCGTGGCCCATGAGGCCCTCGGTTGGCCAGCCTCCTCCACCAGAGCCCTCATTTGAGAGGCCTTGGGCATTTCAGCTCCGGCAAGGGAAGCCCCGGCCCGAACGTCCCCTTCGCTCGACGGCTCCCCTCCTTCTCCTTCTTCTTCCTCTTCTGCTTCCTCGGACATTTCTCTGCCCTCGGCAGACTCCTCTTGAACTTCGGTTTCCCTCGGGGCCTTCTGTGCCTCGGCGAAAGGCCCTTCACCGGAAGACGCCCCGTGAGTGTCGGTTGCTGGTTCGATAGGTTCGGCTACTCCTTCGTCTTCCGTTGGCTCTCCCACCAGCATCTCAGGCTGAACCTCAGCAGTTGTAGCCGCTTCTCCCATCTTGATCGAAGTGGGGGCTGCTCCCGCCTCCGCCTGCAACCTCTCCGAGCCACCGCCTCCAATGAGGAAGACCGAGCCGCCCCGACCACGGGGGTCTCCAAGTGAACCGACGTTGTTCCCTCGCCATCGTCGAACAAAACGACAACAGGTGGGGAGGAAATTTCAGCAGCCTCCTCCGAAACCCCTGCGGTATCCTGATCTTCGCCTCCTGACAGACCCTTCTTCGGCGCCGAAAGATCATGCGCCGTCGAAACTTCGATACTTCCGGCCCGTGGCAACGAGGAGCGCCGATCATCACCATCTCTCCTGATCCCCCTAGGCGAGAGCCGGAAGGGCGAGACCTCTTCTTGGTCCTATGCTTGCTGCTGGAGCCGGATCTCCTGCGGTGCTTGCCCAGCTCCTCCCTCATCTGATCTACGAACGCCGACCTTTCGGCTGCAGGGTCAATATGATTCGCCTGTTAGCTCGCACAAAAATCAAAGATGGAATCACATTAAGCTATTGGCTACGAAGTGATACTCACCGCGAGGATCAACAGGACTCAATCCGGCCGCGAAGAGAGCGTCCTCCGATAGAAGGGCACTGGCTGGAAGCACTCGACTGCCGTGTAACACGATCAAATCCCTTTTCTCCTGCTCGGTTAACTCCGGATGCGCTTCTGGATCCTTTACGTATCGTCCCCATACCCGAGGGAAATCCGAGCCAATATTTCCCTCGACTATAAAAAATCGCGATTTCCATTCCTTTATCGACGACGGGTTATCCGAAATCATCTTAAAGGACCTTCGGGGACCGATGTAAGGCCACTCTGAGGCCCTTCCGGAGACCAGATTGTAGCACACCCCTGAACATCGGAAGGATCGCGGTCACCCCGATATGGCTGCACAACGAGATGAATCCGATGAGGTTGCGCCAGCTGTTGGGAGCCACCATAGTGAAGCATATATTGTAGAACCTCATAACCTCCCGCACCAGCGGATGAAGAGGAAACCTGAGACCTGCCCCCAAACTTTCCTTATAGTAGAATGCTCCGTCCCCTAATCCGGATGTCACCCTATCATCAGCCGTCGGGAGCAACAAGGTAACATCCTGGGGAATCTTGTACAGGCGGCATATCCGTTCCAGATCCGTCAGGGTCACCTCCGAAGCCTGATCACTCGGACTCACTATGTTTTCGATCGAAAGAGACGCTGAGCAAGGTCGCTAAGAAAACGGGGAGACGAAGTTCTCTAAGGGAAAGCGAAAGAGCGCTACAAATAGGGATGGCGCCGCCACGACTCCGTTTTTCTCAAAAGAAACCGCCTCAGGGAGAAGATGAGGCGTCTCAACCAAGACGTCCGGAACCGCCACTACAGGCGTCGTGAAAATCGATATCTCCTACGTGGTGCTTTCCCAATTGTTGCCTTCGCTCCTAAGGAACGATGGATCCACCTCGAGAAGGCAAGACGGCCACGATCATTAATTAGGGCATCATTGCGTGGGCTGTCAAATACATGTCCCCCCGTTCGAATTGCGCCACCTAAGTTTATACTCTCTACGCCCGAACCTACGCTTCGAATTAGGGAGTGGGTGGCATGTGTTGAGGGGTAAAATTGCCATTGCGTTGATAACCGTGCGAAGGGGCTAAGATCGGCCCCATCCCCCACCTGCTACACTACGCCCATAAAGAACGAGCTAACTAGTATGGTCCTGCTAGTCGAGCAACCCATAGCTCGGTTCCTCCGAGCAATCCATATCTCGGTTCCCCCTAGTAACCCATAGCTTGGCTTCCCCGAGCAATCCATAGCTCGGTCTCCCCGGGCCATTCATAGCTCAGCTTCCCCGAGCAACCCATAGCTCGGTCTCCCCGAGTTATCCATAGCTCGTTTTTCCCGGGCCATACATAGCTCGGCTCCCCCAAGCAACCCATAGCTCGGTTCCCCCGAGCAACCCATAGCTCGGCCCCCCCGAGCAACCCATAGCTCGACATGCACCTCCGCGGAACCTGACGCGAGAGAGCCCAGGTCTATTGTAACAGAATCCCAAACAAAGAATCATATCGAGGAGTGGTCTAGGATATGCAATAACGGCCTAGGACCTACGCAGTCATCGGATCTCAGGCCATAAGAGAGCTCTTCCAGCCGTTGATCCTTCAACGGACAAGATACGGATCCCACCGGCCTCACAACAACTTGATTCGAATCATCTCCGTATCCCAACAACCTTCGAACCTTCCAAAAGACGCTCAAGATTCAGGTGATTGCCTATAAATATGACACTTCCAGATTCTCTCAGGTACGCGCACAAGCTCCCGTTAATAGCTCCTGGCTCACTCTCACTCCCTCTCTTTGCTCCCCCCTTTCTCCTCTCCACCGTCAGCGCTCCGCAAGAGCTCCCGATTGGCCGCCCCTGGAGAGACTCCCCAGAGAGATCCTTCTCCTCATTTCTGTTGATCGTCGATCCCCACTGACTTGAGCGTTGGAGGGTCTTCCGCGGAGGGCCACCCCCAACGCTTCTCGCGTGAGGACTTCTGTGCAGATCCGCCCAGAAGGAAGCCCGATTAGGAGACCAATCGCGCCCGAGTCGAAGGACAGATCTCGGCGGCAATAGTAACCGTGCCCCATCTTCTGAGTCTACATCTTTCTATGGGAATAATTTCACATCAACACTTCTCCATAAACTTTCAATATCGTATGCAAGTTGTCTCAAGGAGCAGATTCTCAGCAACTTGCGTGGTAATTTGATCAGGGAAAAGCAAGTGTACCTGTAGCATGCCCAGAACCATGAAAATAACAAAACTTCAAATCTTGAAAATTAAAAAGCTTAGAAGGCATAAGTCATGAGATGATTTTCCTGATGCTATGATGTAATTTCTTTGACAGCAATTTTATTCAGCAGTGCAAAACATATCAAGATGCATGTTTAACTTAATCATATTCTATTCAACATTCCCCTTGCAACTGCATTGTTTTGTTTGCATTTAATATTCAAAATATCAACACTTCAAAATTTTATCCTCCTTTTTTTTTTCGCCAACTGCTGGTGGTTTGATGGCCTCAATTACTGATGCTAACTAGATAAAGATTTGAGCTATGATCATTTGGCTTTGGGCTTAAAGGAAGCTTTGCAGAATGACAAATATGCCCTTGATGCTGATCGTCTGCAGAGCTACACTGGTATCTATTTTATTCTTGAACCTTGAATTCCTGTGAGTCTTTAATGTGAATTTTAGCCTGGTCTGCTTGGTTATTTTTAAGGAATTATGTGCACTTGTAAATGTTTTTTTGTAAGCAATTGTTGCATTAGAATTAGTAGGTGGTCATAGAAATGGGAATTAAATTGTGAAAATGTCAGGTCCCCAACTCCGTGAATTCTTGAAGTGGCCACGCCCGCTTCCTTTAGAGGATGAACGGGTTAGGTTACTGCATGAGGTACTACTCTCTAAGTCCTTTCTTGAAAATTTCAAAGAATAAAACTTTTGCAATTTTTCTTTGAACCATTACAAACCACTTCTCTTCACTGATGTTTGCCTCCTAATGATCTATTTGCTTGTATTTTATTTCCTGGATCCTTGTATTAGTGTGTGCTGATCATATTTATCTTTTCTAGATGCAAAGGCACTGTTGCCTGCAAAAATGAGTTAACTATCTAAAGAAGTTTCCAGTGGATTCTTATTTCCACTATAATCCTTCCAGGTTGGACAGGAATTGGAGAGAAGCTTTCAGGGACAGGCAGCCAACCTGGTAAAGTCCTGTGGAAATTCTGCTGCCACTCTAGTTGCACTTGTTACTCGTCACTTTCCAGGTAAGCCTTTCCTGTTGTTTGTAGTTGTCATTTTGTCAAGTCTGCAGATGACTTCTGTGAAGTTGATCAATCAGTTTGTTTGAACTCAACATTGAGAAATTAACATATTTACAAGCCTTTAGGTATCAGATAGTGCTCTTTTTTTGGTAAAATAATGAAGCATGCAAGCAGACTTAACTGCTTCAAAACATCAATGGAAGGAAAAGCTTTTTGTACAGGTTTTTTTTTTGTGTTTTTTTTTTTTGCATGTATGGTGCCACTTAGCATATATCTTTTAGTCTCCTTACATAAAAGAATTTTTATATAATATTTGATACTCTTTACTGTAAACTGACAACTCATATGCTTGTACAAGGATAATGTCTTAAATTATACAATAATATGAATGATAAAATAAAAAACTTCAAATTTCTGAAATTATTCATGATATCATAAAACAAGAATTACAGATGTGTTATTGTTAAATGTTTTCTTATTAACATTTTGCAAATCAAAGTATTGTTGTTATATGTTTTGAGTGTATTTATAGCTGATTTTTATGCAGAACTTTGGGAGTATATATTTATTATTTTAAGATTGTTGCAACATGCATCTGTGTGTGCTATCTTTATTTTAAGGGCAAACATAGAAGTTGTTCTTTTGTTAATTACTGCCATATTGTTTTTTCATGAGATAACCGCTACTTGCTACTCTATTTTAAGGTAACTTGAGAAGAATCCATGACCCCAAAGACAAAAATATTCTTGTCAACCTTCTGATGTATGGAGTCAGGGAATCTTTGAGGCTTTTTTGCCTCTGATAAGAATATCAAATAATGGAATATGAGATATGGAGTTAGTTTAGATGCATGGGAGAAGGATTCAGTTTGGAAATTTAATATTAAGCAAATTATTATGTATTTCATTCTAATCTAATTTTCTATTTCACTTATCCTCTTTCTCGTGAAATAACATGAGTTTCATTTTCTCTGGCCTTGATAATTTCCATATTATGTCTTATGAGAGAGCAATAAATTGCAATTACAGTCTTTATTTTTCCCTCTTTGTTGGCTTAATTATATATTGGAATTGGTTTTAATGCCATTGCCTGAAAGTCTCAAATATAATTATTAATTGAGCTGCATGGTTAAAACTTCCTTATTATAATTTGTAGGTAACATTTTGCTGCATACATTTCTCTTGCGTTACATTATTTTGGTGTAATGTTGTCATAACTCTAGTACATTTTAAACTAGGCTTTCGAGATCATTCACTGTACAAGGGTCACCAGGTTTTCTTCTACAAAAGGGCACAAATTTTTGCTGCTGATTTATGGGGTGCTTTCAAGGGCCAAGGATATGGAAATTTTTATGACATAAGCTCCATTACAATATTTGCAGACTATATCGTCCCTGCTGTACTTAGGCAGCTTGGCGTGCTGAAATATAGTTCAGCTTTATCCAATTCTATTGATTCTAATGATGAAATAGGTCCTGGTAGTGAGGAGGAAGTAGAAATACGTGCTTGCTCTATTCATGCTGTGGAAAAAATGAGAGAACTCATTGGATCAAAATTCAGGAAGCAGGTACAGCAATTCATTGTTCTAATTTCTGTTTTCAAATCTGTGATGTCCACTGTTAAGCATATATTGCATGCTTGGTATATTGATGTTTAATCTGACTAAAGTACTTCATTAGGTTTTTCTTTCCCCTTATCATGTAAAGTGAACATATGCCACATACATTGAGATTGCAAATGGGGTTTGCCTCACTTTCAAATGGTGATTCAAATTTTATATTTCAGTATTGGAGATGTTGCAATATTCATTTAGACAGAGAAATAAAGTTGGATAATAAAGCACAAGAAAACTATTTCATACCATGGCCCATGAAAATAGACGTTCCCCTGCCCCTCTCTCTCTCTCTCTCTCTCTCTCTCTCTCTCTGTGTAAACTTTGGGAGTTAGGAGGAGGGAGTCGGAACATGTTGCCTCTGTTGATTTACTGCCCTATAGAAATTGTGATCCAAAACTGCATGAAAATCTAAAACTTCTTGAAAGTACAACTCCATAAATTATAATTTTGATCTGTTTTTTATCTGTGCTCATAAAGCCAATGAATTTGTGGGTATGGATCCATGGTATTTCCAGGTGATCTTGTTGTTGGTGGCAAGGAAAGATAGCTAGGTCAGTACGTGATGAACTCATATGTCACTTGCCATACTCAACTCAACTCAACTCATCTAAGCCTTTTCCCAACTACATAAGGTCGACTACATAAATCTACTTCCTCCACTCTGCTCTATTCAAGACTAAGTCGACACTCAAACTATAAATAGTTATATCTCTCTTGATTATTTTTGTCCATATTAGTTTAGGTCTATCTCTAACTTTATCATTACCATGGACTGTTAAAAGATCACTTTTTCTAACTGGAGCATCTAAAGGTCTTCATTGTATATGTCCAAACCACTGTAATCGATTTTTTCTCATTTTATCTTCAATTGGGGCTACTATCATTTTTCGTATATGTTTATTTCTAATTCTATCTTTTAAAGTTTTATCACATATCCATCTTAATATGCGCATTTCTGTTACACTATTTATTCACATATTGTTTCAGTATTGCCTAACACTCTTTTCTATATAGCATAGCTGAACTAATAGCGGTTTTATAAAATTTTCTTTTAATTTTAGTGGAATGCATCGATCATACAATACTTCTGAAGCATTCTTTTACTTAAACCATCATGCTTTAACTCTATGATTCATATCTTCACAATTTCACCTTCTTGCTAGATAATTAATCCCAAATATCTAAATTTTATCCTCCTTGGTATCTTGTGGCTTGCAATCTTTATTGTCTTTTTATTTGTATTTCTATTTTCACTAAAATTACATTTTATGTATTCAGTTTTAGTTCTACTAATCTTGAAACCTTTAAATTCTAAAGTCTTTTTCCAAATTTCTAGCTTAGCATTTACTTCAGATTTAGTTTCATCAATCAATACTATATCGTTTGTAAATAACATACACAATGGGATATCATATTGAATATGTTTGGTTAACATACATCATGGGATATCATATGTCACTGACCATCTTTCACAATATTAGGAGTCAAACCTGTCCTTATCAACTTTGATCTCTTCTAATAAAGGTTTAGTCAATTATAGAAAAGAATGATACAGTAGCTTTTAGATAGAAAGAGCAGTCATCTTTGTGTCTTTCAAACATAATATTCTTTAGATAATTCTTGGGTAGCAAAAAGGCATTCATACTTTTGAGATAAAATTTAGAAGTGCTTTTTGATTCTGAAAGTTTGAGGTGTTCTCAGCTGTATATCCTCAGCATGAGTATGGCTACATCCAGTCTTGAGGTTCTTATCACTAAAACCAAGGGGAAATCATATTGGTTCTTGTTTTTGAGTTTTGTCAAAGACCTGCAGTTCACTCGGGAGAAATCTTAAGCTTATATAATATGCTATTTTATTTTACTAGCACATGTTCTATCGCAATTGTATTGGGTTTAATTGCTAATTTATTCTCAGTATTTATAGGAGAATTGACACTGCCTAAAAATTTTGGTTTGGGTTCATTAATTTTTAAAGTAGATGCACTAACTAGTCTCCAAATGGATCTTCCTGCACAGGTGCTGAGTGCAGAAATAGATCTTTGGCTCTGGTGCTGTGGTGTTCAGAACCATTCTTTGCGGCATCATCGCACACTTTCGATATACTATTGAGTAAATTAGAAGCTGCATAGCATGGTCATGATTTGTTTCTCTACCTGTGAAGGCAGGTGTGATTTCTTCTCATCTAATTTTTGCAGCTAGAAGTGTCTTTCACATATTGGAGCTCTCCTAAGGGAGCCAAATTTTGATGGAACCAATGTTTTAAACACTACAAATTTGCTGAATAGGTTACTCTGGAAAGGCAGAAGATTTGTGGTTTATTTAATGATAAAGATCGCTTAATTAATTTGTTTGGCAGTGACCCCAAAACTGATGAAAGACTACCTGATCAATTGAAATACCAAATAGATTATTAAGGAGGCAGGCCATGGGGCTTGTTTCTGGCTTTGTTCAACTTGTAAGGGCAATCAAAAAGTAAATATAATTTAGAAATAACGATACAAAGAGCAAAACTAAGATGGATAATTTAGAATATAGTATGCCATAAATGGGTAAATTATAGGATTAATTTTATCTTTTTTCTTAAATTGTAAAATCAATCCTTGGAAAGTGCCTTCCATATCCTGTCTCTGTAATCCTAGCTGGAATGAACTGCAGCTATGAACCCTACACGAAAACAAAATTCAGTCTACATAAATTTATTTACTATGATGAATATAAGTTTAATCAGCTTAAAACTATATGGCTAAAATATTTGTTATGTTAATAAAAGCTGAAAAAAATCTTCAGCTTGCTTTTTTTTTTTAAGCATCCTTCTATATTTATGCTTTAATGGAACGCTAAAAAAGTTGTTTGGCTATATAAAATTAGACAAATAGATTTTAACAAGATTTCCAGATTATTCTAGATAGATATAAATGACCTCCCCAGGTGAAAGGCATTGAGGTATCAAGTGGGTTTCTTGTTCAAAGGCAACAATCTTCAATGGGAGGCGATCTAATTTCGGCTTGAAACGAAATGGTCGTCAATGTTAAAGCTACCGTGCACTGGGCAAAATGGAGCTGAGTGCACTCGATCTCTGATGAGCTCGATCCATTTGAGAGGATGGAAAAGTTTTGCATCGAGCACGCTCATTAGTCATGTGCGGGGCGCGCCATAGCCCAATAGACCGTGGCATACGTGTGTGGTCAATGGCCACGCCCGATGCATGGCTTTATGCAATGAAGGTGATGCACAAAGTATTTTTTTTTTGAAAGGATTCTATTGAACATCATTTATTAGAAAAGTCCTTATCCTATGGTGGTGCTCAGTCTTTTCCTTGAGAGGATTCTATTGAACATCATTTATTAGAAAAGTCTTTATGAATCATGAGCTGTGCGCGCAAATGGTCGCATGTGTGATGCACGAAAGGATAAAATTATTTTTGATCACATGCAGCTGCATACGCATATCATCAATCACCGTGCGTAATATGCGCGACTTGCACCACATGTGGTGTGAGCGATCTGTACCATACGCACAAAGACCTTTTCTGATTTATTTATGTTTGTTGGACTAAAAAACATTAGTGTCAGACATGTCCATGGGCTTAAATGGAGCCTAATTACTGCATTCTTCTATAGGAAACTTCTTTGTGCACTGACATAGTGCATGATAATAGGTGTACGCATGTATATGATGATAAATTTTTTTTTTTTTTTTTGCATTGTATGTATATTGATATGTGCACTTATATGACCAATCAACGTATGTAATGCACATGATCCTGCATGGCGCGGTGCCTTAAGGCATTATTCACTTCAAGGAGACTAGTGGTGCAATCAAACGACTGTTGGGCCCGCTTACCCAACCAAGCCACAAAGAAGTGAAATCCAACTCATTCAACATGCGAGAAATCTCAAAAGTTTCGGCTAGATTCTGTTTGGCACAAGCTGGATTTGTTTGGTCAAACCTGTAATCTGACAAACCCTATTTGAATATTGAGCTGTCTTTTCAATCTAATCCTAGCCAAAGTTAGATTGCATCTTGTTGGCCCGACCTCTACCAAAATACTGCTTGGCTTGCTGTGCAACAATTTTGAATTATTCAGTCTGCAACCATGGAAGGATCAAACGGATCACTTGTAGATCGTTCGTGAAATGGATACAAGGAATATTTAGTTGAACGAGCCCAAATTTAGAAGAAATTCTAAATGCTTTTTTACATGAATAATTCTTCGATAACTTAATTCTTTTTTGAAGGTTTGAATGAACTGATATTTTTTGTTTAACATATATAAGACATATCTAAAAAAAAAATAAGAAAGTCTCGACTTTTCTCATATCTTTTTTTTTTAAATAAAAAAGTATGGATAAAAGAATAGAGATATTTCTCATATTCTTACTTTTCAATAAAAAAGAAAAGAAACATGTTTTGTGTCTCTATTTTTTAAGTAAAGAAGTATATGGATAATAAAATAAGAATTAGATTTATATTCTTATTTTCTATTAAAAAATAACAATATAGCTTATATTCTTATTTTTTAATTAAAAGAATAGGAATAAAGCTTGTGTCTCTATAATTCTTTTTAGTTAAAAGAATAAAGATATGACTTATATTTTTTTTTTCTTAGTAAAAAATTATATGTGCAAAAGAATAGAAATATGTTCGTTTCTATTCTGGCTGAACTGGATCAAAAGATATTAGAATATTTTAAAATAAAATATTTTAGATCTCTCATATGCTTGTCAAATAAATATCTTTTGCCATCAATCGATTCGAATCTTAAAGTAAATCAAAGAATTATTTATGCAAAAATACATGGAAAGGCCCATCCTGAAATCTTGTAAGGTTTGAACGCCTTCCCACAAGTTTGCTGAGCCTCAAAAAGGTTCAGGATCAAATCGTTGGTCTCAGCTTTGGTTTTGGCACTCTGCCAAGTTCCCTAAACATTTAGTCATCAAACAAAATCTAAGAGGCTCAGCATTGCTGCCACCAAACAGATGAATATTATATGGATAAAAAAAAAATTTTGTACACCGCTTCCGATGCAGCATGATCTGCATCGAGTACGATAATTTTTCTGCGCATAGATTCGCATCGTGAGGCCCATCCATAGGTTTCGCATCGCTGCTGATGCATAGGCCTGCACGCCGGTGAACCGCTGTGTTCGGTGCAGGTCAAGCTACACTAGGGCAGTATATAAAGGCTTTTCCTTGTATAAACTGCTAGGGCCAGATTGTTGCTCTATATGCTGAACAGAGTAGGTTGCCTCAATTGTCAACTCTGTATCAAATGTCCAGGCATCATGATGTTTTAGAAATCTCTTCTACTTACCCAGATATATCTTATCTTTGGCTAAATTGTGTCTGCATATGTTCACTATTATAATGCAAGTTATCCCAAGTCCTGAATCTTTGTCTGCACTTGAATATTGCAATCTGTCTCTCCATAGTGGACTCACACAAACTATACCTGAACTCTGAAATTTGTCCCAAGGACTCTCATTCATACGCTTTCCAATAAAACTGCAATTTATCTTTTTTCCTAATAAATTTGATTAGTCTCAAAGTAGAGAAATAAAAGTAGGCAAGATAAAAAGTGCAGTTCATTTATCAAACAGGGAATCGTGGCCACCAATGCCTCCCTCTTTTGGTGTCAGTGATCACAACCTTTGGCGCTTTCTCTTGTTCCACGTACCCATCAATAGTTCAAGCTTTATTGAGGCTTTCCACGCTCTGAATTCTCACAGGGACATGCAGTTGGATTTGAGAGGGCTTACAAGCGCTGCTTTGTTACCGATGGTTTGTTGCACAAATAATTTCTTTTTTTTATTTAGCAGCACATATTGATTTTTTTATATTTTATGTATTTCAAAACACTTCTCTTACTCTTATTTTTAATCTTATATTTGTATAAAAAGATTTCTTAACTCTCTTTTAATGTTCAGTCGTACCAAATTGGACATTCCCCCAAAGTCTTCCAGAAAGATGTAGCAATTGGCTGGGTTCCAATAGGTCTATGTTATCTTATTGGGTTGTACGTGCTGACTTAAGCCTAACCTGATCCGAAAATATGATTCATGGCTGTCTTGTACTCGCTAGCTCTTGCATGGCTTGGCATATTTCTCCTCTTCCATAATGTAACCATACGAATTAAGCTCAGTAGATTTAGCATAGATTTCACACAAAATTTTAAAGAAAATATCGGTAGAGAAATCTCTTGGAGAGATTAAGAAGAACACGGCATTTAAGTTTCTGAAACAGTGGGCACAAAGATCATTTACGTGCTACTTATACTGCTTCACATGAGCGTTTCAATTGAACATGACACGTTAACCTTGAAGCAAACTTTAACATGCCTAATGTGGTTGATTAAGCCACATCTAAGTTAACGGATAAAATTAACTGATGGAGCTACAGTCCAGCAGATAGAAAAGCCACTTACCGGGGTCTGACATATCATATCCAGCATCGGCACCGACTCCAGAATCGGTCTCGGCACCGACACAAGAGTCGGCCTCAGTCGCCAAAGCCGACACCGACACCAAAGTCGATCTCGGCACCGATGCCAGAGTCAGCCTCAACCGCCAAAGCCAGCACCGACACCAGAGTCGGTCTTGACACCGATGCCAGAATCAGCCTCAGCCTTCAGAGTCGGCATCGACGCCAGAGTCGGTTCCGATGCCAAAGTCGGCACTGACACTAACGCCAGAATCGACATCGGCCTCCAGAATCGGCATCGACGCCAGAGTCGGTTTTGATGCCAGAGTCAGCACCGATACTAGAGTCGGTCTCCGCCAACGGGATCCCAATGAGTACGGCCCATATGGCCCACCAATCACTTGCGGCCATCGCATCTAGCAAGACCTGGCCCAGCAACCATCTGTGGCCATCACGTCTGATAAGACCTGGCCCACCAACCATCTATGGCCACCACATCTGATAAAACCTGGCCTACCAACCATCTGCAGCCATCATGCTTGACAAGACCTGGCCCACCAACCATCTGCGGCCACCATGTCTGACAAGATCTGGCTTACCAACCGGACGCAGCCACTTGCAGTCGCCTATACTAAGCGAGAAGTGGTTTGTCAGCCCTGACATGCCACGAGGAGGGCACGCCCAATGGCTGCTGGCCTCACCGTTCATCCCCTACCAGATGGTGGCGCATTGGGATGAACAATTATCCAAAAAGGGGTAAAAGGGACCTCCAACTAGGTATAAGAACACCCACTCATCCTCATGAGGGGGGATTTTCAAGTTTTCCTCAACTTCCTCTAAATTTTATTGTTGTTTTTTCAGACCACTTACTTGAGCGTCGGCCGACCCCTAGGAGTTTTTGCAGGATCTCAGCCGAGGTGAAGGTATCGAAAGATCCCTAGATTCATCAACAAAGACAATCAGATACTCCCCGACGTTCTTAAAGAGTGATTTGGCAACAACAGATTGGTGCGCTAGGAAGGGGGTGCACCAGGAGAAAGAAGGATCTAAGACACCGAGCTACAAGTCACCGCTTCCATAACACAACGATGATGGTGACGTGCGCTCAGGAAGCTTCCACCAACCATGCTGGGGGGCATCCCCCATGGGTCGAGCAATTAGAGGCCAGCCTCCCTGCTCTGCCTTTATCACCACCACCACCTCAATCTGCTCAACTTGATTAGCTTGCCACCCTTATTCAATAAGTCAAGCGTTAGTGGAAGCGGTTCACGAGCTACAAGAGCAATACTCCATGGCCACACAGCAGCAACCGAGGCCCTCCTCACCATGCGCAGCAGCTTCCCAACCCAGTCAACGATTCATTCATGGGAGATCTTCTCAGAGAGAGGCTCACCACCATCATGCTTCCCCTGGGCACCGTCGCCGCAGGGCTCCCAAGAGGCAAAGGTCCTTCACCCGCCATTCGGGTAGCCCCTCTCCCAGGTGGCGATATGGGAAGAAGCCCGAACAGAGGCACAACCATCGGCATCACTCCTCCCCTTACTCTCTGAATCATCAAGGGAGGAGTCCATTGGTGAGCGCATCAATCATCGGATGGAGAGGCATTTCGATAAATACCACCGACAGTTGGGGAAACTCAGTCGAAGACTTATCAACCAATCAAAGGTGGACTACGACAGTCATCCCCCCCTCACTCGCCACATCATGAAGGAGCTGATTCCTTCTCGGTCTCGCCTCCCTCAGTTAGATTCGTATGATAGCACCACAGATCCGTTGGATCATCTTGAGAGCTACAAGGCTCTCATACAAGTCCCTTGACCGACGCCCTTCTCTGCATTGCCTTCCCAGCTACCCTCTGGCAGGCTGCGCGTACTTGATATTCTCGCCTACCATTGCGCAGCTTCGACTCATTTCGGCAATTGGAGAGGACCTTCCTGACGTATTTTGATGCTTGTCAAAGAATTTCCTTGGTGGCCGATAGCTTATTCTTCATTCGACAGAAGGACAGAGAATCACTTAAAGACTTCATGGCCTGCTTCAAGATGGTTGCCTTCCGGTTTATCACCTCGACGATGTCGTAGCCACCCTAGCCCTGAAGCGGGGACTTTTCCCCTCCTGCTTCACCAATTCTCTTGATAAGAAATCTCGCAGCTCCTATGCTGAGCTTCTGGGTCATGCGCAGAAGTACATACACACCGACGAGACTAACTCCACTCGAAAAGAGGCCTATGGAAGGCCCAACAAGAAGCTGGTTTGCATAGAGCCAAGTGGGCCTCGCCCTAAGAAGCTTGAGCCCCCACGCCGACTAGACAATCGACACCGGAGTCTTAACCCCAAAGAAGGTAACCTCACCCCTCTCCTCGGCCCCAGATCTCATATTCTCATGGAGATCGAGGGCAAACCATATCTTCGGCATCCTGCTCCTTTAAGGCTAGGGGCCCCCTATGATAAGAGCCTATACTGCCATTTCCATCGAGATTATAGCCATGACACGGAGGACTGCCACAATTTAAAGTGGGCAATCAAGGAGCTTATTCAGTGGGGCTATCTTGAAAAGTTCATCCAGAGGAGCCCCCCAGCTGCTCCGCACCAAAGTATTACAACACTCATGTCCATCCCAAGACATTCTGCCCTGGAGACTTAGTCCTCAGACGAGCAGAAGCTTCCAAGCTAGCGGAGGGGGGCAAATTATTGCCTAACTAGGAAGGGCTCTATCGAGTTGTTGAAGCACTTCACCGAGGAGCATACCGAGTTAAAGGGTTTGATGGGAAGCCAATCCCTCAAACCTAGAACATAGACAACCTCTACCGATATTATCAATAATGCATGCATCCGGCTGATGAGAATAAAAAAAGCTTTGACTACTCTATCTCCTCATTCAACTCATTCCGTAAGCTGAAGACCAACCCACTCGAGCCGGTGCAAGAAACCCCCAAGTTGGTTCTAAAAGGCTCTCAAGCATGGTTTCAGCGACCTTCAAGACACCACTCGGGCTGATGCAAGAAATCCCCGAGTCGATCCTAAAAGGCTCTTGATCATGGTTCTAGCGACCCTCGAGTCACCACTCGGGCCGATGCAAGAAACCCTCGAGTCGGTCTTAAAAGGTTCTCGAGCATGGTTCCAACGACCCTCGAGTCACCACTCGGGCCGGTGCAAGAAACCTCCGATTCGGTTCTAAAAGGCTCTCGAGCATGGTTCCAGCAACCCTCGAGTCACCACTCGAGCTAGTTCAAGATACCCCCAACGACCCTTGAGTCACCACTCAGGCCGGCGCAAGAAACCTCTAAGTCAGTTCTAAAAGACTCTCAAGTATGGTTCCAGCGACCCTCGAGTCATCACTCGGGCCTACGGAAGAAACCCCCAAGTCGGTTCTAAAAGGCTCTCGAGCATGGTTTCAATGACCCTCGAGTCACCACTCGAATCGGCGTAAGAAACCCCAAGTCAGTTCTAAAAAGCTCTTAGAGTCGGCGACCCTTGAGTCAATCCTCATATTGGCTTCAACAATTACAAAGCCTGCCTCAACGACCCTGAGTTGGCCTCGGCAGCCCCTCGAGTGATAGCTCCACAACCTCCAGATGGAATCACAGTATCTGATTAAGTAAAACTTGAGCTAATCTTGCTTGCATAGTGTAGGTTCTCAAAAGCCTCTCATCGGGAGCGGACAATCCCACTTTCTTCCTCACCTTCCCCGACGAACCGAAAGGACTTAGCCCCCATTACAGATTCGCGCAAGGCTTGACCCGAGTCATCGGCTCTGAGTACAATGTAGGGATGTAAAGCGCGTCTCAACAAGGTTGAAAATCGGGACTATCGCCCAAGTGCAAACCACAAAGCACACAACGAAAGGAAGGCACTACAAGAAGCTAAGTACTCTTTACTTAGAAAGAAAGATTTCTTTTCATTGATTTTCTGAAAAGATACAAGGAGCCGACTCGAGTCGGACTACAAGTGTGATAGACAAGATCTAAAGTAAAACCAGAAGAAAAAGGCTTTAGGGTTCAACGGGCACCAAATCTTCATCCATCGGTCCCTCCGCAGTTGCAGGCGCCTCCGCTGCCACCGCCGGCTCCTCCCCCTCATCGGGCTCGAGGTCATCGAGGCAGGTGACATTGAAGACTCGAGCGACTTTGCGCTTGCAGTCGTTGAAGCCTTGGAGATAGGCATCGACAGACGCCTCTACCACCTCCTCCTCAAAAATTGGTGGAGCCCCAAAAGCGCTCCACCGCCTGAGGGGCCTTCTTCTCGGCGACCCGCACCGTCGCCTCAGCCTTGATAACTCTTTGCCAGGCAGCCCGTGCATTTGCCTCAGCTTCAGCTGCCCTTTCCTCAGCATCCCAGGCCATTGCCTCTGCATCCACAACCCGCCCTTCGGCCTCTTCCGCCTTAAGGGCAGCTTCATCCGCTTTGAGGTTTGGACATCGAGCTGAAGCTCGAAGTTCTACAACCTCACCACAGCGTCAACCAGCATCCCCTCGGTGACCCGAGCATGCTCAAATTCCATTGCCGCCTTGCTCTTCACCTTCTCGAATCATGCCTCCCACTCGCGGATCGAGTCCTGAGTGGCCCAGGCCAACTCCAACTTGCCCTCAGCTTTCTCAGCCTAGGCTCGAGCGGCGGTGACTTCTCACTGGGCATGGGTGACATTGTCGATAACCTAGAGAGCGAGATCTCGAACGGCAAACATTGCATTTACCGTCTGCATGAAAAGGAAGCGTGTCAGCACATGTAACGACAATAAAATCATTTGAAGGAGCGAAGGACCATGTTGACCTCATATTGATTTTGATGATCACAAAACCATTAAGTATGATAATAATGATCTTATGGTTGAGTTAAACAAATTTTAGGTGAATTATCAAGATGATGTTACTCCGAATTGGATTACTCTACAAATCAAAAGAAAGGTATCACAAAGGTAAAATAAAGGTAATGTGGTTGTATTTTTGCAAGTCCAAATATTTTTGAAAAGGGCAAATGAATTTTTCAAATGGACTTTTGCTTCAAATGAATATTTGTTTTACAAATGACTAGAACTACCTTTGTATGAACTTTTGTATTGTTTCTTATAGCATGAGACTAATATTTTCAAATGAGCCAATGGATTTGTATTTCAAATGTTCAATCATTTTTCAAATGGCTAAAATATTCTTTGGATGGATCACCTTATCAAAGTTTTATCCTAAAGCATCCATTTCCCTAAAGATTTAAATTCCCTTTGAAATCCTCTTAAAATGACATAGAACTCTTTGATTCTAGTTCACTGAGTCTTTGTTTAGTCAACTGGAATGTTATCTGGCCGAATGCTGCTCAAATCTAGTTAATTGGATAGTGTTTTTAGTTAACTGAATTTCCTCTAAAGGTGCCTAACCGAACCATGCTCAAATCTAGTTAACTGGACAATGTTTTTAGTTAACTGAATTTCCTGTAAGGTGCCTAGGCCATGCTCATGTTGAAACTAGTCAACTGGAGTTCATTTCCAGATAACTAGATTGGAAGAAAATTCTCCTGGCCATGTGCTCTTTGAAATCAAATAACTGAAATTCATCTCCAGCTAACTAGATTGCACGAATCTTTCTTTCTGGCTGTATGGACTTTGAAATCAGTTAACTAAAATTCATCTCCAGCTAACTAGATTGCATGAAATATTTCTTCTTGGATGTGAGACTTTTAGAACCAGTTAACTGGATTTCATCAACAGTTAACTAGATTGGTTTGTTGCATTTCTCTCCTGGCTGATTGCTTTGTTAAACTAGTTAACTAGAATTAAGTTCCAATTAACTAAGGATGCTGGTCTGACTCTCTAGATGATTGCTTTATTGTTTTAGTTAACTAGGATTGGTATCCAGTTAACTAAGCTCACTGAAACTCCTTCCAGGCTGCTATCATTTATTTTAGTTAACTGGATTCTGCATTCAATCAACTAAGCATTCCATGAAAATCTCCCTGGCAGTGAGTTCTTTAAAACTAGTTAACTAGAGTCCAGCTCCATTCAATTAGATTGGTATGATAATTTCTCCTAGCAGATCCTTTTTCAAATATAGTTAACTGGAGTTCAACTCTAATCAACTAGTTTACTATGAAAAATTCTTCCTGGCCATGCCCTTTTCAATTCTAGTCAACTGGTTTTGGGTTTTAGCTATCTGGGGGTTGCCTTCATGTCTCCAAGGTGACTAAATGATGCTTTTAGTCAACTGAAGCTTGGCTCTTGGGAAGAAAACGATGCTCTCTCTCTCCTCTCCTTTGCTCTAGTTGACTGTTCGGATGACTGAAAGTTTGAAAAGATCTTCAATGGCTATCTCTGTTTCCCATTCTTCCTTCCTCTTTTTCTGTTATTTCTAACTGCTAGTTTTGCAGTTCAAACACTTTAAATAGCCATGATGTCAACTGAAAAAGAGAGCAGAAAGAGAAAGACGTGAACAGTAAGAGATTCATTGCATACATCTGTATTATTCAAAGAAAAAGAAAGAAAGCTCTGCTTTAAATATGTGAGTGCTATTAAAGTTCATTGATTGCTTATCCTTGCTAAATCATAAAAGCTTCCAAATAGATTCAAGGCTTCAGCTACTCCAAAGGAGACATCATTTATTACTAAAGATCATTTAAAGAAAGAAGCTCATTTAAAGAGTTATCTTCATTCTTGTAAAGTATTTATTTCTGAATATCTGCTCATTATAGGAGCTTTGTTTTCCTAAAATTTTCTGAACTTGTTTGAATCTGGTAAAGGGTTGGGTTTAACCTTTGATAATTTGTTGTAAGGCTTTCTTGTGCCCGTAAACAAGAGGACTAGCCAAGGAAGGCTAGGGGTAAGGCTTCCTTGTGCCTGTAAACAAGAGGACTAACCCGAAAGGCTAGGGGTTTGGCTACCTTGTGCCTGAAAACAAGAGGACTAGCCGGGGAGGCTAGATCTTGTAATCGTTTGAAACGATTGGAGTGAAATTTTCAAGGGTTCTTGGGGAGTGGACGTAGGTGCTAGGTTGGCACCGAACCACTATAAACATTCTTGTGTTTGTGATTGTTTGATTGTCTCTTTTATCTCTTCACCTCACCTCATATCACTTGCAATTAAATTCTGATTTCTGTTTAGTGCACATACTTGTTAAATAATTTTTGAGAAACCCAATTCATCCCCCCTCTTAGGTTGCTACATCTAGGCAACGGACCACTTACCAGGAGCATAGCCACATTCAGGTCATTAAAGACATCGGTGGCCCGTTGTCAGTGGATCTCCTCCCAGAACTATGGGAGGGAAAACACTTTGTACACCGGCCCCGGTGCAGCAACGATGACGTGGGCTGCACCGCGTCTTCCTATTGGTCCACGTGGATCCGACGTGGATGACATGACAGGCGGTATGGCTGGGCTTTGACGTTACGTTCTGAACGTGACGGACATTTATTGCTGTTCGCTTTTTTTTAAAATTTTCGTGCGGACGAAAATGCCCTTTCGCTCCTTCATGGCGCCATTTTACGTTTTATGGCATCTGTGCAAGAAGAAGAACTCTGTTTCTTCCAGCTTAGAGGCTGAAAATACTTCAGCTACTGGACTGGAAAACCTTGATACTGGAGTCTGTGTAAAAAAACTTCTGGAGGAAATGTCATCCGCAGCAAGTAAGAACTCTTTATTCCCACGTCTTTATTAAAAACTATGTCTTCCCACTTCTTTATTACATCCGCAGCACAAAGGTTTTTTCTGGTTATAGTTAGTTAATGCGTTTAATGCGCGGGTAACTACCTTAGAACGAAACAGTTATGACACTCTGAGAGTCATAACTGTTTTGTAAATATTTAAGCTTTGAAAAACCTGGCTACTGGAGTCTACTGGAGGCTTCAAATACAAAAGTTAATCCAATGATATTTTCCTTGCCAAAACCTCACGCAGACGTTCGCTTCTCTCTCTGAACTCGGCCAGGTGTGTAAAACCTACTTCGAATTCTGCCGTTAATCCTTCGCGATACCCTAGTTGAAATCCCACGACACCCTAGCTCTAACGAGACGACACCCGTTCTTTAACATGACCCCCATAGAGAGAACTCGACGACACCCTAATTAAATTCGGCAGAAAATCAATCGCGACACCCCTGTTGAAATCCCACGACACCCTAGCTCTAACGAGACGACACCCGTTCTTTAACATGACCCCACATAGACAGAACTCGGCGACACCCTAATTGAATTCTGCCGTTAATCCTTCGCGACACCCTAGTTGAAATCCCACGACACCCTAGCTCTAACGAGACGACACCTGTTCTTTAACATGACCCCACATAGAGAGAACTCGGCGACACTCTAATTGAATTCGGCAGAAAATCAATCGCGACACCCCCAGTTGAAATCCCATGACACCCTAGCTCTAACGAGACGACACCCGTTCTTTAACATGACCCCACATAGAGAGAACCCGGCGACACCCTACTTCGAATTCTGCCGTTAATCCTTCGCGACACCCTAGTTGAAATCCCACGACACCCTAGCTCTAACGAGACGACACCCGTTCTTTAACATGACCCCACATAGAGAGAACTCGGCGACACCCTAATTGAATTCGGCAGAAAATCAATCGTGACACCCCTGTTGAAATCTCACGACACCCTAGCTCTAACGAGATGACACCCGTGATTGAACAAGAGACCACAGAGATAATCCCCGCGACACCCTAGTTTGAAGTCGGCCGTTAGTCCCTTCGCGACACCCCAGATGAAATCCCACGACACCCTAGCTTTAGGGCGATGACACCCCAGTTGAAAATTGACGACACCCAACTGATCACGGCGGCGAGAAGGCCCGCGACAACCAAGTTACTAAAATTTAATTTTATTTATCAAAAAAAAAAATACATTAGCCCTTACTGGGGCTTATCTCCTTCAGTCGCTGCACCGGCGATGTGATGCTGGAGGGACGCTACTTTCCTCTCCAGGTGGCTATTGGCCCGACGCAGGACCTCTATCTCTTTTGTTGTAACGGCCAGGTATTTCTCGGCCGTCTCGATGAGTCGCTCGCTGCTTGCGAGCGACTCAGCATAAACCACTGCGTCGATGGTGACGGTTGGGGGTCGCCTGCCATGGCTGCCAGTAGATCTTACCTCGCTTATGGAAGCCATCTTGTGGTCAGTTCAAGCTGGAAAGGTGAGTAACGATGGCATTCCCCCATCCTTATTTAAGGTTCCCCTGGCGGGTGTTTCGATTGCCATGCGCCACCATCTCAGTGGTTGTTCACAGGAATCGAATCGGTGCGCCACCACGCCCCGCCCTCCACGTTGAGTTTCGAGGGATGGGGAACAGAACAGTTTCGGGAAGCAAACAGTCTTAAGTTTAACGTCGTCCCAAGAGAAAATTCACGACACCCAAGGATGATTTGGATTTCGGCCGAAACTCCTTCGCGACACCCCACTTGAAAGCTCACGATACCCTCGCTTTAAGGCGACGACACCCGTGCGTCGAACTGATCACATGGAGAACCCCCGAGACACCCCTTCTCGAATTCGGCCGAAACTCCCTCGTGACACCCCAGTTGTAAACTCACGACACCCTAGCTTTAAGGGGACGACATCCATGCATTAACAGTGAACCCACGGGTGTCGTCGCCATAAAGCTAGGGTGTCGTGAGTTTACAACTGTGGTGTCACGAGGGAGTTTCGGCCGAATTCGAGAAGGGGTGTCGCAGGGGTTCTCTCTGTGATCAGTTCGACGCACGGGTGTCGTCGCCTTAAGCGAGGGTGTCGTGAGCTTTCAAGTGGGGTGTCGCGAAGGAGTTTCGGCCGAAATCCAACTCATCCCTGGGATGTCTCGGGAGTTCTCCCTGTGATCAGTTCGACGCACGGGTGTCGTCGCCTTAAAGCGAGGGTGTCGTGAGCTTTCAAGTGGGGTATCGCGAAGGAGTTTCGGCCGAAATCCAAATCATCCTTGGGTGTCATGAATTTTCTCTTGGGACGACGTTAAACTTAAGACTGTTTGCTTCCCGAAACTGTTCTGTTCCCATCCCTCGAAACTCAACGTGGAGGGCGGGGCATGGTGGCGCACCGATTCGATTCCTGTGAACAACCACTGACTACCACCGCGTACCGTTAGCTTTGTGGGGCCAGGGGAACCTTAAATAAGGATGGGGGAATGCCATCGTTACTCACCTTTCCAGCTTGAACTGACCACAAGATGGCTTCCAGAGGCGAGGTGAGATCTACTGGCAGCCATGGCAGGTGACCCCCAACCGTCACCATCGACGCGGTGGTTTATGCTGAGTCGCTCGCAAGCAGCGAGCGACTCATCAAGCGGCCGAGAAATACCTGGCCGTTACAACAAAAGAGATAGAGGTCCTGCGTCGGGCCAATAGCCACCTGGAGGGGAAAGTAGCGTCCCTCCAGCATCACATCGCCGACGCAGCGACTGAAGGAGATAAGCCCCAGTAAGGGCTAATGTATTTTTTTTTTTTGATAAATAAAATTAAATTTTAGTAACTTGGTTGTCGCGGGCCTTCTCGCCGCCGTGATCAGTTGAGTGTCGTCAATTTTCAACTGGGGTGTCGTCGCCCTAAAGCTAGGGTGTCGTGGGATTTCGTCTGGGGTGTCGCGAAGGACTAACGGCCGACTTCGAACTAGGGTGTCGCGGGGATTATCTCCGTGGTCTCTTGTTCAATCACGGGTGTCGTCTCGTTAGAGCTAGGGTGTCGTGAGATTTCAACAGGGGTGTCGCGATTGATTTTCTGCCGAATTCAATTAGGGTGTCGCCGGGTTCTCTCTATGTGCACATTTATGAGACGGGTGTCGTCGCCCTAAAGCTAGGGTGTCGTGGGATTTTGTCTGGGGTGTCGCGAAGGACTTACGGCCGACTTCGAACTAGGGTGTCGCGGGATTATCTCCGTGGTCTCTTGTTCAATCACGGGTGTCGTCTCATTAGAGCTAGGGTGTCGTGAGATTTCAACAGGGGTGTCGCGATTGATTTTCTGCCGAATTCAATTAGGGTGTCGCCGGGTTCTCTCTATGTGCACATTTATGAGACGGGTGTCGTCGCTCTAAAGATAGGGTGTCGTGGGATTTCGTCTGGGGTGTCGCGAAGGACTTACGGCCGACTTCGAACTAGGGTGTCGCGGGGATTATCTCCGTGGTCTCTTGTTCAATCACGGGTGTCGTCTCATTAGAGCTAGGGTGTCGTGAGATTTCAACAGGGGTGTCGCGATTGATTTTCTGCCGAATTCAATTAGGGTGTCGCCGGGTTCTCTCTATGTGCACATTTATGAGACGGGTGTCGTCGCCCTAAAGCTAGGGTGTCGTGGAATTTCGTCTGGGGTGTCGCGAAGGACTTACGGCCGACTTCGAACTAGGGTGTCGTGGGGATTATCTCCGTGGTCTCTTGTTCAATCATGGGTGTCATCTCGTTAGAGCTAGGGTGTCGTGAGATTTCAACAGGGGTGTCGCGATTGATTTTCTGCCGAATTCAATTAGGGTGTCGCGGGTTATCTCTATGTGCACATTTATAAGATGGGTGTCGTCGCCCTAAAGCTAGGGTGTCGTGGGATTTCGTCTGGGGTGTCGCGAAGGACTTACGGCCGACTTTGAACTAGGGTGTCGCGGGGATTATCTCCGTGGTCTCTTGTTCAATCACGGGTGTCGTCTTGTTAGAGCTAGGGTGTCGTGAGATTTCAACAGGGGTGTCGCGATTGATTTTCTGCCGAATTCAATTAGGGTGTCGCCGGGTTATCTCTATGTGCACATTTATAAGACGGGTGTCGTCGCCCTAAAGCTAGGGTGTCGTGGGATTTCGTCTGGGGTGTCGCAAAGGACTTACGGCCGACTTCGAACTAGGGTGTTGCGGGGATTCCTTACCATCCAGACTCTCAGAGCGAGGGGGGGGGGCGAAAGAAAGAGAGTTATTCTAGCACAGATGAAATTCAGTTGAGCACGAACATACGCCCTCGACGTTCGCTTCTCTCTCTGAATTCGGCCAGGTCTGGCATTCCCAAGCAGATGGAGGAAAAAAGGAGCTTTTTAAAAGCAATTGACGAAGAGATAACGAAGCTTTTACAGACCTGGCCGAATTCAGAGAGAGAAGCGAACGTCTACGTGAGGTTTTGGCAAGAAAAATCTCATTGGATAGAGCGAGGGCGTAGGTTCGTGCTCAATTGATTCCTTAGCATCCGGACTCTCAGAGCGAGGGAGGGGAAGAAAGAGTTCATCTTGCAGAGATGAAATCCAACATAAATTGGCGCTAGGATGGAGGGAAAGGGCCACATTAAAAGATTTACTTACAAAACAGTTATGACTCTCAGAGTGTCATAACTATTTCGTTCTAAGGTAGTTACCCGTGCATTAAATGCATTAACTAACTCTGTAAGAAAAAAAGTATTGATGTAATAAAGAAGTGAGAAGAAAGAGTTCTTACTTGCTGCGGCTGACATATCCGGTGTAAGAAGTTTTTTTACACAGACTCCTGACTCCAGTATCAAGGTTTTCCAGTCCTGTAGCTGAAGTATTTTCAGCCTCTAAGTTGGAAGAAACAGAGTTCTTCTTGCACAGATGACAGAAAACGTAAATGGAGCGAAAGGGCATTTTCGTCCGCACAAAAATTTTTAAAAAAAGCGAACAGCATTAAATGTCCGTCACGTTCAGAACGTTACGTCAAAGCCCAGCCATGCCGCCTGTCAGGTCATCCACGTCGGATCCACGTGGACCAATAGAAAGACGCGGTGCAGCCCACGTCAGCGTTGCTGCACCGGGGCCGGTGTACAAGATGTTTTCCTTGTTTGGTTTTAAGCAGATACCCCCGAGGAAGAGCGCAGGTTTTGCCTTCAGCTAATCCATCACCCGTTTTCTTCAAATTTAATTCCGCGAATTGTAGTTACTACCTGATGATCGTATTGCAAGAAAGATGCAATCTTGGGTAAGACCATGCGTAGAGAAATTAGGGATTTGGATAGTATGGATTCTGACCCGATTGCTAGTTCTTTTTGGAAGTTTTGAACTGAAAAGCTCGACTAGAGTTGATCTATGGAATCTTTTATTTGATCTGTTGATACTAACAATTCACAAATGAATGCAGTTTTAGTTTATATTACTAACATTACAGGCTTTTTTCACCTTCTTAGGACCTTTGGCTGCAATCTTAAATTAATGCTTATCTACTTTAATTACAGTCTCGAAAGAATTGAATAGGGCTCCCATTGATTGCTGGTGGATAGTAAAGCAACCACGACCATTTTGAAATTCTCAGCTTGATTCTTTGATTATTATGCTATCATATGCTAAAAGGTAGATTTATTTCCCTGGTTGGATAAGCATTTTTGGGCCATAGTTGTCAGATCCGGTCCAGACATTTACCCGGCCAAGGGCTCGGGTCACTGGTTCAACCGTTGGGTCACTTGTTTAACCATCGATCAATTATTTTAATATAAAAATATATTTATATTAATAAAAATTAATTTTTAGTAAAAAAATTAAGGTTAATATGATAATAAAACCCATGGCCTTATCCGGTTCGGACTGGATTGATCGGTTCACGGGTGAACCGAATGAGTTGATCGGATTACTCCGGATCACTTACACATCCGATTTTATGTTAGAACCGAACCGGCTTAGCTTTTAGATTTCGGTTCAATCGGTTCAACCGGTCGGTTCGGTCCAGTTTTGACAACTATGATTTGGGCACCTGAAAGTCTGTAGGTAGCAATGCGCTTTCGATGGTAAAAGAGATTATGAATTTGTGGTATTAATGCTGAAATTCTTTCAAACTGCAGTAAGAATATTTATGTGATAATTAGAGCACAATCCAACACTCAGCATGCACACATAACAATGCACAAACAGTTTCAAACCCCTTATTCTATAGGTGTCCAGCAGGTATGCATTAGCTAATAGGTCCTAACCCACCATGATTATCCCAACTCATACTAGCCTTTTTAGAAGATGTTGCAATACTTGTGTAGGGATGGTAAAAAGAAATTTCACAGTGTGCAATACATGCAGTACACAATGAAGCTGTAAGTGGTATGCATCAATTCATAAGCTTCCCAGTTTCCACAATATTGATAGTACATGGATGATAGCTATAATAGTGTTATTATAGTGGTATCCCTAATCAAGTTTTGGTAGGTTCTGTTGTGAAGTACAAATGACACTAAACAGATAATTCGCACTTTCTAGAATTTAGCATATACAATACTCTTTCACGGGTGAACCGAATGAGTTGATCAGATTACTCCGGATCACTTACACATCCGGTTTTATGTTAGAACCGAACCGGCTTAGCTTTTGGGTTTCGGTTCAATCGGTCCAACCGATTGGTTCGGTCCAGTTCTGACAACTATGATTTGAGCACCTGAAAGTCTGTAGGTAGCAATGCGCTTTCGATGGCAAAAGAGATTATGAATTTGTGGTATTAATGCTGGAAATTCTTTCAAACTGCAGTAAGAATAAATGATTGAGCACTGGCCTTGTATAAGAATTAGGATTCTCTGTGCATGAGGGATATTGATGATGTTTCTTTCATCTTTATATTGGACCACCAAATATTGGTAATATTGGTTAGCAAACATTCCTTTCTTGTGTTTAAAACTGGGGCTACGTTTGATTTTGAATACTACGGATAGTTTATGAAGGCTTGCAGCCTATTTTGACTTGAATGTCTTGATCTCTATGTTCACACATTCATACATTATTATTTGAGATGCATTCACATTATATGACCATGTTCACAAGGAAATCCTTTGGCTGATTGGATCCGAAACAACGCGTTAGTTTTCAGGGCTGATGAGTGGGATGCCAACAAATGGAATGGAACTGGGAAGGCGCACTAAAAGTATTGGAAAATGGGTTGTTTTAACTCTTGGGTTAAACCCATTCGTTGAATGAGAAGGTTGTTTTAATCCTTAGATTATACTCATTGGTTTGAATGAGAAATTGGTGACATCTTTTTTAGTCCCACATGGAAAGTTTTAAGAAGGTAGAAGCACTTTATATAAAACCTCTTTCCATGCTTCTGCATTTGAGATCATCTTAAGGAGAGAGCTTGAGCATCACCCACGCGCCCACGTACACGTGCGTGTGCAAAGAGCGCAATGGGCGCTTTGTAAGCGCATTTTACACTTTGCACTTCGCGGTTTAGATCATCGTTGGATTGGTTGATCGATCGGTTAAAGGGTTAAGATCAAATGTAGAGATGGTTCGGTCACATGGTTCGGCGATATGGCTTGGAAAGATGGTTCGGCCACATAGCTCGGTGAGATGGTTCGGTCAAATAGCTCGACCAGATGACTCAGCAAGATGGTTCGGTCAGATAGCTCGGTGAGATGATTCGGCCTATAACTCGGGTAGATAGTTCGGCCTATGGCTCAGCGAGATGGTTCGGTCAGATAGCTCGGCCAGATGGTTCGGCAAAATGGTCACGCACCTGATCGGAGCGATTAGTAGATCGAAATAGTGTATAGATATGCACCCGATCGATGATCGACAGATCATATCTTGAAACGGCATATAAATACGCACCGATCAACCTGAAACAGCGTGATCTTCAGATCAAAACTATGAATCGGCTGATAAATACTCTGAATTAAAGAGAGTATAGCATTCATGGTTCGCTATTCTGGTGAATAGTTGTTTTGCTTTCATTAGAAGAAGATTGTTGTATCCTAAGAGACAATCATCATAAATCTGTAAGCACCAGTGCGGGACGAATTTGTCTTAAGGATATAGAGTTTAACTCAAGACTCGGTCTTATCAATTAGGTAGCCACAATCTATACCAACAATCTTAAGACAATTTCCTGCTATCATGGAAGTGCCGCTGCAGATGGCTACTATGCCTACATCCGTCTAAGCCGAAAAATCGAAAAAGTTCTTTGGAACCACTTCAAGAGATGGAAACAGAAGATGTTGTTCTACCTCACCACTCTGAATTTGGTTAGAGTACTAAATGAAGATCCATCAGTCCTGAAGAAAGGAGAGACCGACAAGTAAGTGATTGCTACGATGAAAGCATGGAAGCATTCAGACTTCATTTGCAAGAACTACATCCTCAATGGTCTGGATAATACTCTGTACAATGTGCACAGCAATATTGCTACTGCCAAGGAGTTATGGGCATCCCTGGATAAAAAGTACAAGATAGAGGATGCAGGACATAAGAAGTTTGTGATCGAAAGATTTTTAGACTACAAAATAGTCAACTATAAAACGGTTATGGAGCAAGTCCAAGAGTTCCAGATCATCTTGCATGAGATACATGCAGAGAGAATATCTCTCAGTTAGTCATTCTAGATAGCTGCTATCATAGAGAAGCTACTGCCATTATAGAAGGACTTCAAGAACTATCTGAAGCATAAGCGGAAGGAGACAGGACTTGAAGATCTAATTGTCCGCTTGAGGATCGAGGAAGACAATAAGAGCCATGACAAGAAGACAAGAGGATAACCTGTTGAGCCTAAGCCAATCTCATAGAAGGAAAGAAGAAACACAAGTTTTCTAGTGAAGGCTTTAAACAGAAGAAGGGCAATCCAAAGAAATTTAAGTTCAAGGAAAGTGTTTTATCTGTGGAAAGTAAGGACACAAATCCAAGGACTGTCGTTTTAAGGGGAAAGAAAAGAAAGAGGTCAACATTACTGAAACCCTATCCCAAGAAGTATATGAGATGATGCTATCAGTTGTTGTGTTTAAAGTAAATATGGTTGACAAAGCCAATGAGTGGTACATCAACACTGGAGCTACCAAACATGTTGCTCTGATAAGAGTATGTTCTCATCATATACTCCTATCAATGGTAGAAATCTGGTTATGAAAAATTCTGCTACATCCAAGATAGAAGGACTTGGCTGCATAGTACTCAAGATGACATCTGGAAAGAAACTTCTATTGAACGATGTACTTCATATTCCAAATATTTGAAAGAATCTTGTGTCAGACTCCATCCTAAGCAAACATGGCTTTAGGATGGTTTTGAGTCTGATAAATTTGTACTCACTAAAGGAAAGATATTTGTTAGAAGGGGTTACTTGAATAATGGATTATTTAAGATAAATGCAATGACTGTACACCAAAAACTTGAAATGAATAAAAATTCCTCTTCTGCTTATATGGTTAACTCTTCTTGTTTATGGCATGATAGATTATGATATGTAAATTTTAATTTATTACAAAAATTAATGAAATTAGAATTATTACCTAATCATGAAATTGATCCATATTACAAGTGCGAAGTGTGTGTTGAAGCTAAGTTAGCAAAAACACCATTTCCTCCGGTCGAAAGAAATATTGAACCTCTTGACTTAATTCACGGTGATTTATGTGATTTAAAGTCAGTTCAAACTCGAGAAGTGTTGACCCAATTGATGATTTTGATGATTAACAAAACTATGTGAGTATAATTTTTGAAGGCTCTAATGATTTTGATTTAGTGTTTCAGCCTATAAGACTATTGAAAGATCAAAATCAAGTGTTACAATGTGTTCTGGATCGAATCTAATGTCTAGGTAAGAATTGCAGACATTAGAGTCGACTCCGAGAATCACAGAGCCGACTCCGGAACTGGCACGGCCATTAGAGTCGACTCCGAGACTGTGAGAGTCGACTCTCACAGACGGAGCAGAAAGTCAATTTTTCTGGCTCCAACCTAGAGTCGACTCCGGGTAAGTTAGAGTCGACTCCGGAAAAGCATCTTGTCGACCCCAGAAAAGCCAGAGACGACTCCGGAAATAACACTTTAAATCGCCTCGAGCTAGAGCCGACTCCAGAAAAGTTAGAGTCGACTCCAACCCACCTGGAACGAAAAACGAAGTTGCCAGATCAGCTCTAACGGTAACTTTCTATTTTTACTCATTTCTAACGGATATATTTTGATAGAAGGTACACTCCAACGGATAGTTTTATTCCAAAAAGGGTGTAAAAGAAATCTATAAAATGGGGAGTCTATTGTTCAAAAAAAGTGAGAAAAAGAGAAGAAACAATCCGAAAATCTGAGATAGACAAATCCCATTTCAAAAATCTGAGAGCTTGAATCTTGAAAGGAAAACCTTCTAGCTCAAATCCACTCCACTCCAAAAAGCTCAAGAGGAATCCAAGCATTCAAATCAAGTTTTTGTGGATTTCCCAACTTGGAGAAAGAAGTTCAGATTCTTGCTTTTCAACTCTTCTCAACTGCTTCAACTGTGAAGAATCGGAGCTGAGGCTTGATTCAACCTAGCAAGGAGAAGAAGAAAAGAAGAAAAGAAGAAAAGCTCAAAAGCCAACCATCTTCAAATCAGGCTTCTCTAAACTTGTTATATTATTTGATTATCTGCTCATTAAGGAGCTTGTATTAAAAAACATATTTCATTTGTTTGTATCTAGTTCAATCTGGGGGATTGAACTAGAGGAGGTAGTCTTACCTCGGTACAAGCTTGGTAAAGCTTGTGTTAGGGTTTTTGTGCTGGTGAGCCCTTGAAAACCAGCTGGGTTCGTTGTGCACCCGGTAAAACAACAAGTTTGAGTTGTGAGCTTGGAAAACAACTCAGCTGTAATCTAGAGTGATTATAGTGTGGACCCAAGTGAATCTTGGGAGTGGACGTAGGTGTTGGATACACCGAACCACTATAAAATCTTTTGTGTTTGCCGTGTTCTATTGACTCTATCTCTATCTCTATTCAATTCACTGCACTTTTAGTTACTTTGCATTTGCCTTCATTAATCTCAAGCAAACTATTTAAAAAGGGCTAAATTTTTTAAGAACCCAATTCACCCCCCCCCCTCTTGGGTTGCCATCTGGGCCAACAATTGGTATCAGAGCTAGTGCTCATTAGATTTTGATCACACGATCAAGAGCTAAAGTTCCAAATGGCAACACAAGTTGGTTCTTTTGCTGAAGGTCATTCTACGAATAGACCTCCACTTTTTAATGGCTCAAACTATTCTTATTGGAAAGCTAGAATGAGGATATTCATTCAAGCTTCTGATTATGAGCTTTGGGGTGTTATAATTAATGGACCTAGTACACCCACACACGTTATTGATGGCACTATTGTTCCTAAGCCCGAAAGGGACTGGAATGATAATGATAGGAAAATGGCACAACTTAACGCTAAAGCCATGAATGTACTATATTGCTCATTAGACGCTAATGAATTCAATAGAATCTCCACTTGTAATTCCGCAAAGGAGATTTGGGATAGATTAGAGGTTACCCATGAGGGTACCAATCAAGTAAAAGAATCCAAAATAAATATTCTTGTTCACAAATATGAGTTATTCAATATGGAACAATCTGAAACCATTGCATGCATGTACACTAGATTCACTGACATTATAAATGGTTTGAAAAGTCTTGGTAAGACATATACTAACTCTGAACTTGTTCGGAAAATTCTTAGGTCTCTACCAAGATCATGGGAAGCAAAGATGACTGCAATCCAAGAAGCTAAGGACCTCAATACTTTACCCTTAGAGGAGCTTCTAGGATCCCTAATGACCCATGAGCTGACTATGAGGCAGCATGTTGAGGAGGATTCAAAGAAAAAGAAAATGATTGCCCTCAAAGCTGCAAAAGATGAAGAGAGCAGCAGCAATGATGATGATGAGACTGCTCTCTTAGCAAAGAAATTTAAGAGATTTATGAAGAAAAAGAAACCCTTCCACAAGAAAAAATTTGGAGTTAAGTGGGAAGGAGAAAAGGATAAGATTAAGGACAAGGACAAGGAAAAAGAGAAAGACCCCTTGACATGCTATGAATGTAATAAACCGGGGCACTTTAGAAATGAATGTCCTAGATTGAAGAAAGCCTATAAAAAGAAGAAGAAGCTTATATGGCGACTTGGAGTGATAGCGAGGAATCTTCTTCCGAAGAAGAAGAGCAAAAGGAAGTCGCAAACATATGCTTCATGGCGGACGACAACGAAGAGGTAAGCACCGAAACCCCCGATGATGAATTTACATTTGATGAAATGTTTGAAGCTTTCAATGAATTGATGATTGATTTAAAACTTTGAAAAAGAAACATAAATCTTTGAAAACTGAAAACTTAAGTTTAATCAATGAGAAAAATGAATTAAATCTTGTAGTTAATGATTTGAAAGATAAAATGGAAACTCTTCTTAATGAAAAGAATGATTGTGTTCATAAGTTTGAATTGATTAAATCTGAAAATGAAAAACTAACTAAAGAAAAAGAATCTATCTCTAATGAAAATGATTTTCTTAAGAAAGATGTTAAAAAATATAAAGACATTGTTGAAAAATTTACTTTAAGCTCAACAAAACTAAATATGATTTTAGATAGTCAAAAAGCTGTTTTTGACAAAGCAGGTTTAGGGTATAACACATTAAGGAAACAAAAATCTTTAAAGAATATCTTTATAAAAGCCAACCAAAGTAATATAACTTGTTTCAAATGTAATGAAAAGGGTCATAAATCATTTGAATGCAAAATGTTGAATAATAACAACAAGTTAAATATTAAAGCAAAGAAAATATGGGTTCCGAAAGGAACAATTTTTGTTGCTGCTAACCATGAAGGACCCAAGAAAGCTTGGGTACCTAAACATAAAGTTTAAATTATGTTGCAGGAATGTCTTGTAGCCAAAAGATCAAAGAAAAGTGGTACCTTGATAGTGGCTGCTCAAGACATATGACGGGTGACAAAGATGAATTCATCACCCTGGAAGAAAAGAAAGGTGGAGTTGTGACGTTTGGCGATAACGGTAAAGGTCAAATTATGGGCCTTGGTAAAGTTCGCATAACTCCATCTATAGTTATTGATAATGTACTTTATGTTATGGTTTAAAGCAATTTAATTAGTATAAGCCAACTATGTGATAAGAACTTTAATGTTTCATTTAAATCTTCTATTTGCATAGTATCTGATTCCATTAATGATAGCATTGTTTTTACTGGTTATAGATATGGCAATGTGTACTTAGTTGACTTAGATAAATTATCTGAAAGTAGTCATTGCCTAATTGCTGACAATGCTAACATAAATGATATTGGATGGTTATGGCATCGTAGATTAGGTCATGCAAGCACACACCTTATTTCAAAACTAATTAAAATGGATTTAGTTAAAGGATTACCTAAACTAGATTTTGAGAACAACAAAATTTGTGATGCATGTCAATTTGGAAAACAAACGAGAAGTTCTTTCAAATCTAAAAATGTTGTTTCAACTTCTAGGGCTTTAGAGCTACTTCACATGGATCTTTTCGGACCAACTAGAACCACAAGTCTAGGAGGAAAGAAATATGGTCTAGTGATTGTAGATGATTATTCTAGATATACTTGGGTAATGTTTTTAGCTCACAAAGATGAGACTTTCTCGATATTCCTGAAATTCTTCAAGAAAGTCACAAATGAGAAAAACACTACTATAGTATCTCTAAGAAGTGATCATGGAACAGAATTTGAAAATCACTTATTTGAAAATTTCTGCACTGAAAATGGAATTAATCATAATTTTTCAGCCCCTAGGACTCCACAACAAAATGGTGTAGTTGAAAGAAAAAATAGGACTCTAGAAGACATGGCCCGTACCATGCTATGCGAAAGTAACCTACCAAAGTATTTTTGGGCGGAAGCTATTAACACAGCATGTTACATCTTAAACAGAGCTTTAATAAGACCAATATTAAAGAAAACACCTTATGAATTATGGAATGAAAGAAAACCAAATATAAAATACTTTCATGCATTTGGATGTAAATGTTTCATTCATAATAATGGTAAAAACAACTTAGGAAAATTTGATGCTAAATCTGATGAAGGAATTTTTCTAGGTTATTCAACAACTAGTAAAGCTTATAGAATCTTTAACAAGAAAACCTTAATTGTTGAAGAATCCATACATGTAGTGTTTGATGAATCTTTAGCAACTGGATCTGAAAAGATTGATGATGAGGAAGATACAAACATAATTGAAAAAGATCTTGAAAAACTTAATATTGAAGTATCTTCTGATCATGAACAAGAGGCTAAAGATGATGACTCACATAAGGACGATGATGTCAATATTGATCATAATGATATAGATCTTCCGAGAGACTGGAGATATGCCCATAGTCATCCCAGGGAATTGATTATAGGTGATCCATCTCAAGGTATAAGAACTAGATCATATATGAGAAATATCAGTAATCATCTTGCATTTGTTTCACAAATTGAACCTAAAACTATAGAAGATGCTGAAAAAGATAACAATTGGATGTTAGCAATGCAAGAAGAATTAAATCAATTTACAAGAAATAATGTATGGACTTTAGTTGAAAGACCTAAAAATCATTCAGTAATAGGATCAAAATGGGTTTTTAGAAATAAACTTGATGAAAATGGCATTGTAATTAGAAACAAAGCTAGATTAGTTGCAAAAGGATATAATCAAGAAGAAGGCATTGATTTTGATGAAACTTTTGCACCTGTAGCTAGATTAGAAGCTATTAGGCTATTACTAGCATTTGCATGTCACATGAACATTAATTTATTTCAAATGGATGTTAAAAGCGCATTTTTAAATGGATTTATAAATGAAGAAGTATATGTAGAACAACCACCTGGTTTTATAGATCACGAATTTACAAATCACGTTTTTAAATTACACAAAGCATTATATGGTTTGAAACAAGCACCTAGAGCTTGGTATGATAGGTTAAGTAAATTCTTAATTGAAAATGATTTCACAAGAGGAAACGTTGATAAAACACTATTTTTGAAAAGAAAAAATAAAGATTTACTTGTAGTACAAATATATGTTGATGACATTGTTTTTGGTGCTACTAACGATTCTCTATGTCAAGAATTTGCTAAGTTAATGCAGGGAGAATTCGAGATGAGCATGATGGGAGAACTCAATTTCTTCCTTGGACTCCAAATCAAACAAAGCAAAGAGGGTATCTTTATCAACCAAACAAAGTACACAAGAGAGATTCTAAAGAAATTTGGTATGGAATCAATTAAACCCCTCGGAACACCAATGAGTCCTTCATGCAAGCTGGACAAAGATGAAGAAGGTAAAAAGGTTGATCAGAAGTATTATCGAGGTATAATCGGATCCCTTCTTTATTTAACAGCAAGTAGACCAGATATTATGTTTTCTGTATGTCTATGTGCTAGATTTCAATCAGAACCTAAAGAATCACACTTAATAGCTGTTAAAAGAATACTAAGATACTTAAGTGGAACAAAAAATGTAGGTTTATGGTATTCTAGAGATTCCACATTAAATCTAATTGCATACTCAGATTCTGATTATGCCGGATGCAAGTTAGATAGAAAAAGCACAAGTGGTGCATGCCAATTTTTAGGAAGTAACTTAATCTCATGGTTTAGCAAAAAGCAAAATTCGGTTGCATTATCTACTGCGGAAGCAGAATATGTTGCAGCTGGAAGTTGCTGTGCTCAAATCCTATGGATTAAGAGACAACTTGAAGACTATGGTATCACACTTGATAAGACACCCATAAGATGTGATAATACAAGTGCAATAAATCTTACTAAAAATCCAATTCAACATTCAAGAACAAAGCACATTGAAATACGATATCACTTTATAAGAGAACATGTAGCCAATAATGAAATTTGTCTTGATTATGTGAATACTGAAGAACAACTTGCAGATATATTAACAAAACCCTTAAGTGAAGAAAGATTTTGTTATCTTAGAGGAGAATTAGGAGTTTGTGATCCTTTGGAATAGTTTTCTGAAACTCTTAAGGACATCTATCTAGATTTCATCATTTTCTTGAAAAATCTTGATATTTCAATAAGGAAATCTATCTAGATCTTGATTCACTGTTTCCCCAATTGCTAAAGAACTTAAATCTATAATTTGATGATTAATTTGAATAGTTTCAAATCGTTGAAACTCAATTTTTTATCTCTGAAACTGTTAGAGTCGACTCTGACAGTTTGCGGAGTCGACACCTGAGTTTTTGATTTTCTGTCTAAGTGATTAGAGCCGACTCTGGCTTTTGTGGAGCCGACTCTAATACGAGCGCTGACAGACTTTCTGGCTCGGAGCCGACACCCAGTTTTCGGGAGTCGACTCTAAGTCGAGTTAGGTCAAAAATAAAAAGGCGGAGTCGACCCCCATTCATTCCAATCGTCTCCTAAATCATTCCTAAGAGCTCCAAAATTTTTCCAACTTCCCCAAATCCACTCAAAACCCTTGATTAAGCTTCCAATCTTCTCAATGGCACCAAAGAGGCGCGGATTCGTCGCTGGAGCATCCGTTCCAACGAGAAGACGCACGATTCGAAGGCAACCATCGCCTTCTTCCTCTTCGGCCACTCAAGAGGATTCTCCACCTTCACCCTCATCTCCTAAGGTTGATCAATTAGCTGGTAAGACCATTACCACTGGGAGGAAAGTTAATTTTGATTTATTTGAATCGGAGGGTTTCTCTATTGGACGAAATTTAAGGGATATGGGATGGGAGAAAGTGTGCTCACTAGACTTACCCACATATCCAGCATTGGTAAGAGAATTTTATAATGGATTAAGCAGAGGAGAAGGAGGATTGATTAGCACAGTGAGAGGAACTAGGGTTATGGTAACAACTGAAATTCTTGGAACCCTTTTAGAAATGCCCACTGTTGGTTTATTGGAATGTCAACTTAATGACAGAAGTGGTGCACTATCAAGGATGCTAGGAAGAGATGTGACTGAGTTCGAAGAGATCTTTGCAAATCAGTTAAACCTAGAACTCAGATTATTGCATAATATATGTGGTAGAATCTTATTTCCAAAAATAGGGAGATTTGAGTATGTCTCGGAGCGAGACGTTCTGATGATGGACTGCATTATAACTGGAAGGCCAGTCAATTTAGCTGGCATGATGATAGGATACATGGCAGAGGCAGCCACTAAGAAAAGATCAACTCTACCCTACGGAATGATTCTGACACTAGTTTTTAGAAGCCAGGGTGTACTCATAATGGAAACGAACCTTTAAGAAAACTGAGACACACTGATTATTACAGCATTTCTACTATTCACAGAATGGGATTTAAGAAAGTTAATGGTGTTTGGATGAGGAGAGAGGAAAGAACAGATAGGGATGGTGCAGAGGGAACCAGACTAGAAGAAATCCCGGGACCATCTACTGCGGGACCATCAGTCCCTGATTCATCTTTTGCGGGACCTTCGTCTGCTGGACCTTCGGAGGCCGGACCAAGTTCTATTCCATCACCTCCACATCAGCCTATAACAAATTCTGGAGGATTTTCTAATGAACAACTTGATCAGTTAAGAAGCTTACTTGCTGAGTATGACAGTCACAGGTCAAATGAAATTAATCAATTGAAAGAAGACTTTAATCAGTTAAAAGAAGAATTAAATTCGAGACTGGACATGCTATCCTTTACCTTAGGCAGTTCTGTGGAATCCTTTGGAGCTGAGCTTCACAAGATCTTCGAAAGGATGGAAGGCATTGCCGATGGATCAGGATCGTATGTTCATGCAACGGGTCAATTGAAGAAGGATATTGACCTTGCAGTCTCTCAAATTGAAGCCTGCCTTGAAAATTTTAAGAAGTCACAAAAAGATGATGTAATGGAGATAATAGGTCATCTAAAGAAAATTGTATTCAAGCACATTTGATCTTGTTTTTGATAGCTTGTACTTAGGAAGTTTTTGATTATCCAATGTATTTCATTTTGAATGTAAATGAATCAACTGATGTAATGGTTCTTGCATATGAAATACAATTTCACTTTTTCAAATTTTGATTGATTGGATTCCTATGCTATTATTTAAATTTTTCTTTACTCCTTATTGCCTTATATGCTTATAACAAAAAAGGGGGAGAGATAGTTGTGTATATGCAAAGAAAGAAAAGATTATATATGCATAAAGAAAGAAAGAAAGGGGGAGAAGGGAGAATTAATTGTTTATGCAAAATGAATTGAAATGATTAATCTGTTACAATTTGATGGTTATATATAAGAGGAGCTACTCAATGCAGGGGGAGCTTAACAAAAAGCTCATTTACAATCTTATGCACATTAAGTTTAATAATTCAATATTAATGGATTGTACAATTTTAAAAGTTTACATTGAACATTGGCATCAAAACCTTAATTTCAATGGTTTAAAGTTAAAATGACTATAATCCTTAATTTGATTGAATGTTTGAATGCATATACTCAAAGTTTTTGTTATCATCAAAAAGGGGGAGATTGTTGACCCAATTGATGATTTTGATGATTAACAAAACTATGTGAGTATAATTTTTGAAGGCTCTAATGATTTTGATTTAGTGTTTCAGCCTATAAGACTATTGAAAGATCAAAATCAAGTGTTACAATGTGTTCTGGATCGAATCTAATGTCTAGGTAAGAATTGCAGACATTAGAGTCGACTCCGAGAATCACAGAGCCGACTCCGGAACTGGCACGGCCATTAGAGTCGACTCCGAGACTGTGAGAGTCGACTCTCACAGACGGAGCAGAAAGTCGATTTTTCTGGCTCCAACCTAGAGTCGACTCCGGGTAAGTTAGAGTCGACTCCGGAAAAGCATCTTGTCGACCCCAGAAAAGCCAGAGACGACTCCGAAATAACACTTTAAATCGCCTCGAGCTAGAGCCGACTCCAGAAAAGTTAGAGTCGACTCCAACCCACCTGGAACGAAAAACGAAGTTGCCAGATCAGCTCTAACGGTAACTTTTCTATTTTTACTCATTTCTAACGGATATATTTTGATAGAAGGTACACTCCAACGGATAGTTTTATTCCAAAAAGGGTGTAAAAGAAATCTATAAAATGGGGAGTCTATTGTTCAAAAAAAAGAGAGAAAAAGAGAAGAAACAATCCGAAAATCTAAGATAGACAAATCCCATTTCAAAAATCTGAGAGCTTGAATCTTGAAAGGAAAACCTTCTAGCTCAAATCCACTCCACTCCAAAAAGCTCAAGAGGAATCCAAAGCATTCAAATCAAGTTTTTGTGGATTTCCCAACTTGGAGAAAGAAGTTCAGATTCTTGCTTTTCAACTCTTCTCAACTGCTTTAACTGTGAAGAATCGGAGCTGAGGCTTGATTCAACCTAGCAAGGAGAAGAAGAAAAGAAGAAAAGAAGAAAAGCTCAAAAGCCAACCATCTTCAAATCAGGCTTCTCTAAACTTGTTATATTATTTGATTATCTGCTCATTAAGGAGCTTTGTACTTGAAAAACATATTTCATTTGTTTGTATCTAGTTCAATCTGGGGGATTGAACTAGAGGAGGTAGTCTTACCTCGGTACAAGCTTGGTAAAGCTTGTGTTAGGGTTTTTGTGCTGGTGAGCCCTTGAAAACCAGCTGGGTTCATTGTGCACCCGGTAAAACAACAAGTTTGAGTTGTGAGCTTGGAAAACAACTCAGCTGTAATCTAGAGTGATTATAGTGTGGACCCAAGTGAATCTTGGGAGTGGACGTAAGTGTTGGATACACCGAACCACTATAAAATCTTTTGTGTTTGCCGTGTTCTATTGACTCTATCTCTATCTCTATTCTATTCACTGCACCTTTTAGTTACCTTGCATTTGCCTTCATTAATCTCAAGCAAACTATTTAAAAAGGGCTAAATTTTTTAAGAACCCAATTCACCCCCCCCCCCTCTTGGGTTGTCATCTGGGCCAACAAGAAGGTAAAAAGTATTTTATAACATTTATTGATGATTCAATAAGATATTGCTATGTATATCCACTAAAGTCTTAATGCGGGGTAAAATCATCATTACGTCAATACCCGTACGCATGACGAAAAGGTTGGGATCACTTTCGATTTCTGATTCGCTAGTTGTGTCCGGAAAAGGGCAAAGCCACCACATCTCAGCAAGACCGAACTATCCTTATACTTCGGCCAGACCGAAGTATCCTTATACCTCGGCAGGATCAAGGTACCCTATACCTCGGCAAGACCGAGCTATTCCTGTGCTTTGGCGAAACCGAGCTACTCCTATGCGTCGACCAAATCGAGCTACTCCTATACTTCGGATAGATCGAGCTGTTCATGTGCTTCGATCAGGCTGAGTCACTTTTACTCCTCGGTAGGATCAAGGAATTTCTGAACCTCTACAGAACCAAGCTACCTCCACACTTGGCCCAAGCACACTCGCTACCAACCGTCATGATGATTAGACTCGGTCACTTGATTAGAACCAAGTGCGGGAAAGTTCAAATTCATGATAATCTAACAAGATTCTAACCACGTGGGTCCCCCAACCGTCCTAAGAGGGGAATAAAGCTAATAATGTCAAACGTGGCCTAGAGCCTATAAATCACCGAATCTCAAAGCATCAGCCAACCTCTCTAGCCATTGATCCTCTAACTAATCGGATTTGAATGCTATCGGCATCATAATAAACTTGATTTGAATCGGATTCGAATCATGCTGATCTCCATGTCGCAAGACACGTTCAAGGAATCAGGTAGTTGTCTGCCATCACGCCAACAACCTATAAATATCTTGTCCTAAAGTCTTTTAGGTACGCTCACTCTTTCACTAAAAAAACTCCATTAAAGCTCAAGCAGAGCTCCCAGCTCTGAGAGAGACCATTCTTGAGGGACTCTTCTCTAAGAGCCTTCTCCTCATATCTGCTTGCTGTGAATCTTCATTGACTTGAGCGTCAAAGGGTCTTCTGCAGAGGGCCATCCCCAACGTTCTCTGCGTGAGGATTGTCTTACAGGTCTACCTAGGCGAGAGATCGGTGTCCAGTTCCAAAGGTGGGCCACACCCAAGTCAGAGAACAGATTTTTACGGTAACAGATTGGCGCTAAAGGAAGGGCCTCAAGTTCCATAAACTTATGATTAAGGAGATAAGGCTTGAAATCAGAAGAACAATCCCTCAATGGCCAATCGAAAGAGAGCCATCTCTGATGCTCGGAATCAGACCGCCTTCCAGAGGCCTAATCCCATAAATAATATGGTGCCTCCACACCCACCGCCGACCAAGACTCCTTCGCCATCAGCAACCGTGGTGACCCAGAACTAGTTCACTACGTTGGTTCAACCAGTCCAAGCCCTAGCTCAGCTAGTCCAAGGGCTCCATGGAGCTTCCCGTTCAGTTGCCCCTGCTCTGCAACTTATCGACAGAGTTGCCGCCCCTGCTCTACCAGCGATCTCTTCTTCCAACCCGCTCGAGGTCATGAGCCATCCTCAACAGCCTAACCCTCTGTTTGGATGGAGAGAAAACTAGGGAGGAAAGAAAACTAGAAGAGAAAATAGAAGAGAAAATGAAATTTATCTTGTTTGGATGGAGAGAAAAGTCGGGAGGAAAGAAAACTAGAGGAAAAATAGAGGAAAAAAGGGTGGGCCCCACATAAAAGTTTCTTCTGAAACTGGAGAGATTTCGGAGAGAAAACTCAAAAGTGCTTTTTATTTTTTTTTTTTCATTCCAATATTGACCTTTTCAAAAAAACAACCGATGCATTTTTTAATCATCTATAATAAGGATATTATTATTGTAAATTATCAATTTTTCTCTCCTCTATATTTCCTCCCACTCATCCAAACAGAAGGAGAGAAAATATTTTCTCTTCAATTTTCTTTCCTCCCACTTTTCCTTCTCCCAGTTTTCTTTCCTTCCACTTTTCTCTCCATCCAAACAGAGCATAAAGGAGCTAGACCGGTGCCACAGAGGGCTGGGGGGAAGAGCTCGCCTAAATCTCGGTGAGCTCAGTCTCTCTCTCTCCGGTGTTCTCCTTCCATGACTCAATGCTATTACCGTGCTCTCCTCAACCAGTCTTTCCTACCACCCGAGATGAAGGATCCAGTGACAGATTCAGGAGATGCGTCAAGAGTGGTGCCAGGAGCTAGATGCAATTAAGATCCACAGCCCCAATCGAAAGTGGAGCAAGGCATCCCCTTTTTCGAGGAGATTATGTAGGAAGTGATCACTTCTCATGTCAAGCTTTCCACCATCGAGTCATACCATAAATCCATCGATCCCGATGACCATCTGAGTAGTTTTCGATCTATCATGATGTTCCATGGAGAGTCAGATGCGATCCTGTGTCGAGCATTCCCCTCTACTCTTAGAGGGTCCGCCAGAACCTGGTTCAATAGCCTGATGCCAGGTTCCATCAATTCCTTTGACGAGCTGAGCTGCTTGTTCATCAATCAGCTCGTCAGTAGTCACTGCCACCGACGGAGGTCTGATTCCCTTTCCGAGGTCAAGCAACGAAAGGGGAGTCTTTGAAGAATTATCTCAGCCGCTTTAACACGGCCATGTTAGAAGTAGACCATCTCAACCATAAGGTGGCCATGTCTACCTTGGTGGAAAGGGTATCAAAGGAGGGTGACTTGTATCTAGTCCTAGAAGTCAACTATCCAAAAAGCCTCTCCGACATGATGGCCTTGGCAGATAAGTATGCCAGGATTGAGGAGTCACGGAGGTCAGCCCGAGCCGAGCTATCGAAGAAGAAAGAGTCCAAAGGCTTGGAGAGGAACCGACCTTCTCGCCATACAAGTCTATCCCGCCGCCAAAGAGTTCCTCCACCGCCACCTAGGGATCGCACTCGAAGCCAAGCCTAGAGGTTTAACCAGTACACTCCACTTACTGCACCAAGGGTGCAGATCTTGATGGATATCAAGCGCTAGATCCCTCAGCCGCCGCCTCTCCAAGGGAACATGACTCGAAGAGATACCACCAAGTACTGCCGATTTCATCAGGACCATGGGCATTATACCAAAGAGTGCTGGCAGCTTTGGAATGAGATCGAGCAACTCATCCGTCAAGAAAGGCTGGACCAATTTAGAAGAGCTCCAGAGCCAAACAATGAAGGAGACCGTTAGCCTGAGCCTCGCCGACCTCCTCCACCAAACCCACCGACTGTCGGCAATGTTAATATGATAGCGATGATCGGCTCCTCGTCAGCCCGACTAGATGAAGAAGAAAATAAATCAAAGAAGGCCCGAATCGATGAGCTCTCTTTTTTTGATGAGGACCTCCGAAAGATACAATATCCACGTGATAATGCTTTGGTTGTATCTCTCAACATGAATGATTATGATGTACATCGTATTTTAGTTGATAGTGGAAGCTATGTTAATGTTTTATACTTTGATGCTTTTGTGAGGATGAAATTGCGAGTGAAAGATCTCTGAACCATAAACTCTACCTTGGTTGAGTTCACCGGCGACGCTATTACTCCCAAGGGGTTATTACACTAGTGGTCCGGGTGGGCACTTGGCCCAATATAGCCATCGTCCACATGGATTTTCTAGTGACTAAGCTTCGGTCACCCTATAACATGATCCTCGGTAGGCCCGGACAAATGTCCCTTAAAGGTATTATATCCATCCCTCATCTCACTATGAAATTCCCTACATAATGGGGGGTGGGAATAGTCTGAGGAAATCAAGCTGTGGCTCGGTACTACTTCATTGCTGATCTTTAGTCTAGAAAGCCTGAGGTCGATAGGCTAGATACTCGGAAGGATTTCACCAAGCAGTGGGAAGAACTAGCTGAAGAACTTGAGGAGGTGCCGCTTGACAATGCTCGGCTTGACCGAAGCATAAGGATCGGTCACAATTGAAAGGGAAGCCTCGACAAGATTTGGTCAAGTTTCTTCGAAGGAATGCTGACGTCTTCACCTGATTTGTTTCAGATATGCTGAGGATCAGCCCAAATGTCCTTATCCATCACCTTAATGTGGACGAGATGTATCAATCAATCAAGCAGAAGAAAAGAAGCTTCATCCCCGAGTGTCAGAAGGCCATCAAAGAGGAAGTTGACAAGCTCGTTAAAGCTAACTTCATTCGGAAAGTGAACTAGCCCGATTGGCTAGCGAATGTTGTCATGGTAAAGAAGTCGAATGGCAAATGAAGAATCTGCATCGACTTCATGGACCTCAATAAGGCTTGCTCGAAGGACAATTTTTCTCTGCCTCGGATTGATCAGCTTGTGGATGCTACCATGGGCCACCAGATGCTGACTTTCATGGATGCTTATTCAGGCTACAATCAAATTCAGATGGCACTCGAGGATGAAAAAAACCGCCTTCATTATCGACTGAGGTATTTACTGTTACCGAGTCATGCCTTTTGGTTTAAAAAATGCAGGCGCAACCTACCAAAGACTGGTTAATAAAGTTTTCAAAGAATAAATCAGTCAAAATATGGAGGTTTATATTGATGACATGCTGGTTAAGAGTAAGAAGGCATCCAGCACATCGATGATCTTGCAGAGAGCTTCGCGATGCTCTAGAGGTATCAGATGAAGCTTAATCCAACCAAATACGCCCTCGGAGTCAATTCTGGGAAGTTCTTGGGCTTCATAGTCTCCCAACGAGGTATCAAAGCAAATCCATAGAAAAGTCAAGCTTTGCAGTAGATGGCACCTCCTGGGTCGGTTAAAGAGGTGCAACGCCTTACCGGAAGGATAGCGGCCCTCAACTGCTTTATTGCTCGGTCAATCGAGAGATGTTTGCCCTTCTTTAAGGCACTTCGGTCAGCTAAGAATTTTCAGTAGAATCTGGACTGTCAGAAATCCTTCGAGGATCTCAAAAAATACCTCGGCTCATCACCTCTTCTCAGTAGCCCGAGGCTCGGAAAGACATTATATCTATATCTGGCGGTCTCAGAAGGCATCGTCGGGTCCATGCTAATCCGAAAGGAAAGAAAAATCTAGAAACTGATTTATTATGTAAACAAAATACTTTGGGATGCTGAGATGAGGTACACTAGAATTGAAAAGATGGTGCTGGTCCTGATAACGTCCTTTCAAAAGTTGCGGCCCTATTTTCAAGCACATACTGTGGTAGTCTTGACTGACCAACCTATCAAATCAATCATTCATCGTCCGAAAGTGTCAGAAAGGATGACCAAATGAGCTATTGAGCTGAGTGAGTATGATATCCGATATCAGCCTCATCCGTCCATTAAAGCATAAATTTTGGCAGATTTTCTCCTTGAGTGCACCATACCCAAGGATGGTTCCATTCTGAATACCTCCGAACAACCGAGGTCCGATGCTTTGTGGCTGCTTCAAGCAGATGGATCCTCCAGCATGAATGGTTCCGGTGCCAGCTTAGTCCTCACCAGTCCGGAGGATGTGACCTTTGAGTATGGCATCCATTTCTCCTTTTCAGCCTCTAATAATGAGACAGAGTATGAGGCTTTGCTCGCTGGAAAGGAACTTCTATTGAATGATGTACTTCATATTCCAGATATTCGAAAGAATCTGGTGTCAGGCTCTCTCCTAAGCAAACATGGCTTTAGAATGATTTTTGAGTCTGATAAATTTGTACTCACTAAGGGAAGGATATTTATTGGAAGGGATTACTTGAATAATGGATTATTTAAGATAAATATAATAACTGTACACCAAAAACTTGAAATGAATAAAAATGTCTATTATGCTTACATGGTTGACTCTTCTTATTTATGGCATGATAGATTAGGACATGTAAATTTTAATTCATTATAAAAATTAATAAAATTAGAATTATTATCTAATCATGAAATTGATCTACATTATAAGTGTGAAATATTGAACCTCTTGGCTTAATTTACAGTGATCTATGTGATTTAAAGTCAGTTCAAACTCGAGAAGGTAAAAAGTATTTTATAATATTTATTGATGATTCAATAAGATACTGCTATATGTATCTACTAAAGTCTTAATGTGGGGTAAAATCATTATTACGTCAATACCCGTATGCACGATGAAAAGGTTGGGATCACTTTCGATTTTTGATTCGCCAGTTGTTGCGTCTGAAAAAGGACAAAGTCACCACATCTCAGCAAAACCGAACTATCCTTATACTTCGGCCAGACCGAAGTATCCTTATACCTCGGCAGGACCAAGGTACCCTATGCCTCGGCAGGACCGAGCTATTCCTGTGCCTCGACAAAACCGAGCTACTCCTATGCTTTGGCCAGACCGAGCTACTCCTGTGCTTTGGCTAGATCTAGCTATTCTCGTGCTTCAGGCCGAGTCACTTTTACTCCTCGGCAGGATAGAGGAATCCCTGAACCTCTATGGAACCAAGCTACCTCCACACTTGACCCAAGCACACTTGCTACCAACCGTCACGATGAATGGCTCCGATCACTTGATTAGAACCAAGTGCGAAAAAGTTTAAATTCATGATAATCTAACGAGATTCCAACCACCTGGGTCCCCCAACCGTCCTAAGAGGGGAATAAAGCTAATAATGCCAAACGTGGCCTAAAGCCTATAAATCGCCGAATCTCAAAGCATCAGCCAGCCTCTCTAGCCAATTATCCTCTAACTAACCGTATTTGAACGCTACTGGCCTCATAACAAACTTGATTCGAATCGGATTTGAATCATGCTGATCTCCCACATCCCAAGACACGTTTAAGAAATCAGGTAGTTGTCTGCCATCACGCCGACAACCTATAAATATCCTATCCTAAAGTCTTCCAGGTACACTCACTCTTTCATTGAAAAAACTCCATTAAAGCTCAAGCAAAGCTCCCGGCTCTGGGAGAGACCATTCTTGAAGGACTCTTCTATAAGAGCTTTCTCCTCATATTTACTTGCTGCAAATCTTCACTGCCTTGGGCATCGAATGGTCTTCCGCAGAGGGTCACCCTCAACGTTCTCTGCGTGAGGACTATCTTACAGCTCTATCCGGATGAGAGATTGGCATTCAGATCTAAAGGTGGGCCGCACCCAAGTCGAAGAATAGATTTCTATGGCAACAACTCTAAATATGAGGCTTTAGAAATGTTTAAATATTATAAGAATGAAGTTAAAAATTAACTTGGTAAAATGATTAAGGCTATAAGAAGTGATAGAAATGGAGAATATGATGCATCTTTTGACGAATTCTGTCAAAAGCATGGCAATATTCATCAAACAATGGCTCCTTATTCGCCTCAATCTAATGGAATTGCATAATGCAAAAATCACACATTAAAAGAAATGATGAATGCTATGTTGATAAATTCTGGCACACCGTAGAATTTATGAGAAGAAGCAATTCTCTTTGCAAATCATATTCTTAACAAGATACCTCTTAAGAAGAAGGATGTTACTCCATATGAGTTATGGAAAGGAAAGAAGTCTTCTTACAATTACTTGAGTATGAGGGTGTCTAGCTAAAGTAGCTATTTTGGATCCTAAAAAGGTTAAAATAGGACCTAAAACTGTTGATTATATTTTTATCGGTTATGCACAAAATAGTAGTGCATATCGCTTTCTTGTGTATAAATCAGATATATCTGATATACAGAAAAATACAATCATGGAATCAAGGAATCAATCTTTCTTTGAAGATATATTTTAAGCAAAAAGAAATTAGAAATAAGTTTAAATAAAAGAACTTATGATAATACTGCTAATAGTAGTCATCAGAAAAATATCCTGAAGATGAATCCAAATGCAGTAAGAGACCAAAAGTTATAAAGTCTTTTGGTTTTGATTATGTAACTTATATGTTACAAGATGAACCTCGGACATTCAAAGAGGCAATGTCTATCCCAAAAGTATCCTTTTAGAAATAAGCTATTAATAGTAAAATTGAGTCATCATGCATAATCATACCTGGGAGTTGGTAGACTTACCATCCGATATGAAACCTCTAGGGTGCAAGTGGATTTTTAAGAAAAAGCTAAAGGTTGATGGATCAATTGATAAGTATAAAGCCATATTAGTGGCTAAGGGATTCAAACAAAAAGAAAGAATAGACTTCTTTGATACCTATTCATCAGTAAGTAGAATAGCATCTATAAGAATATTAATCACTTTTGCAGTCATTAACAATCTTGAAATTTATCAAATGGATGTTAAAACTGCTTTTCTAAATAGTAAATTAGATGAAAAAATATATAGGAAACAGTTGAGGGATTTATTGTTCGTGGGCAAGAAAAGGTGTGTAGACTTATTAAATCCTTATATAGATTAAAACAAGCACCTAAGCAATGGCATATAAAATTTAATAATATCATGTTATCAAATAGATTCAAAATAAATGAATGTGACAAATGTATATACGCCAAAACCCTGGCTGAATGGTATGTGATAATCTGCTTACATGTAGATGACTTGTTAATCATCGATAGTAATATTGAAATGATTAAACAAACAAAGAAAATATTAATCAAACATTTTGATATGAAAAATATGAGTATTGCAGATGTTATACTAGGGATTCGAATCACTAGAACATCTAAAGAAATAATATTATCTCAATCTCATTATATTAAAAAATATTACATAAGTTTAACAAGTATGATACTAGCCCGATGAAAACACCTATAGATGTTAATCTATATTTGGCTAAGTATACTGAAGAACCCATATCTCAGTTGGAATATTTACGTATAATTGATAGTTTAATGTATATCATGAATTGCACTTATCTTGACATAGCATATGCTGTCAATAAGTTGAGCAGATTCACTAGTAATCCAGGTCCAAGTCATTGGATAGCTCTAATAAGGGTATTAAGATATCTGCGATATACCCTAAGTTATGGATTACATTATTCAAGATATCCAGCTATACTAGAAGGATACAGTGATGCAAATTGAATATCTAACACATAAGATACAAAATCCACTAGTGGATATGTATTCACCTTAGGAGGAGGTATTGTGTCATGAAAATCTTCTAAGCAAACATGTATAGCTCAATCCACTATGGAATCTGAGTTTATTGCTTTAGAAAAGACTGCTGAAGAAGTAGAATGGCTTCGAAACCTTTTAGAAGATATTTCATGTTGGTCAAAGCCTGTGTCTGCAATATGCATACATTGTGATAGTCAATCGGCAATTTGCATAGTATTGAATAAGATGTATAATGGTAAGTCTAGACATATACGTCGTAGACATAATACCATTAAGCAGTTATTTGAAATTAGTGTAATTTTCATTGACTATATTCAGTCAAAAAAAAACATAGTGGATCCATTAACAAAGGGTTTACCAAGAAATCAAGTAAACTGTTTATCGAGGGGAATGGATTTAAAGCCTATAACAAAAATCTTCATAGTGGATACCCAACCTAGCTGACTGAAGATCTCAAGATCTAGGTTCAAAAGGAATATGAAGAGATTTGCATAGCACTAAGGATGTCTAATCCTACTCATTCCTATGATAATTAGTGCTACATGCTAAAGGTACCAGGATAAGCATTGCTCTTAATGATTCTTATGACATGAACGTTCATGTAGGGTATAGCAGGATACTCTTAATAAGAATCACCTATGTGAGTATGAACTGAGTCAATTCTATGAGAATTTTAAGGTTTTAATTCTCTAAAGCACTCATGAAACCTGGAGGTGTTCGAGGCCAAAATGAATACAACTATGAGAACCAAAAGAATACTTGGAAGAAGTTGTGTGATTGTTATTGTTTTGGTTTACATCAAAAGTTAAAAAGTTCAAGACATTATGTTCACTTTTTAGCAAGTAAATTCGATAACAACTCACTAAGGAAGGTTCAAAGCCACATGCTACCTATCCTGATACAATTTCATTCCATTATACTTTCTATAGTGTCTGCATATTCATTTGTATTAAAATCATTTTATGTGGGGGGTAAACCTTTGATGATCTTTGATCTAATTCCAATTTTCATTCATGTGGGGGATTGTTGAAGAATGGGTTATTTAACCCTTGGGTTAAACCCATTGGTTGAATGAGAAGGCTGTTTTAACCCTTGGGTTATACCCATTGGTTTGTATGAGAAATTGGTGATATCCTTTTTAGTCCCACATGGAAAGTTTTAAGAAGGTAGAAGCACCTTATATGAAACCCCTTCCCATGCTTATGCATTTGGGCTCATCTTAAGGAGAGAGTTTGAGGGTGATGCGTGTCCACACATGCGCGTGTACGAAAGGTGCAATGGGCGCTTTGTAGGTGCATTTTGCACGTGCGCATCGTCGCGAGGAGCATGGGAAGTCTTAAAATTTTTTTATGATCAATCGGTTAAAGGATCAAGATCAAATGTAGAGATCAATCAGATGAAGGGTCAGAGGTAAGTCGTTACCAAATAGCTTGGCGATATGGCTCGGCCAGTTAGCTCGGCAAGATGGTTCGGCCACATAGCTCAACGAGATGGTTTGGCCAAATAGCTCAACTGGATGGCTCGATAAGATGGTTCAACGATATGGTTCGACGAGATGGTTCGGCCTATAGCTCGGGCAGATGGTTCGGCCTATGGCTCGATAAGATGGTTCGATTAGATAGCTCGGCAAGATGGTCACGCACCTGATCAGAGCGACCAGTAGATCGAAACGGCGTATAGATACGCACCCGATCGATGATCAGCAGATCATATCTTGAAACGGTGTATAAATATGCATCGATCAGCCTGAAACAGCGTGATCTTCATATCAAAACTATGAATCGGTCGATAAGCCCCTTCCTTCACGTCTCTTCCTTCACAACCGATCAAAACAAATCGGTTTCAATCTATCCTAAAGGAGTGCTTCGAAGAGGCACTTCAAACCTATAAATAGGACATACCACTTGCATTCCAAGCATCGATCGGAAATACATTTCCTTCTTAGGCATTTGCATACTCTGAATTAAAGAGAGTATAGCATTCGTGGTTCGTTGTTCTGGTGAATAGTAGTGTTGCTTTCATTAGGAAAAGACCATTGTATTATGAAAGACAATCGTCATAAATCCATAAGCACTAGTGCAGAACGAATTTGTCTTAAGAACCTAGAGTTTAACTCTAAACTAGATCTTATCAATTAGGTAGCCACAATATGTGCCAACAAAAAGTTGTTAGCAAAAAGGGAGGAATGCAATATTAGACCGGAAGATAAGACCACAGGCGTGACCTTTTTAGTTAGCACCGGAGAACGAAAAGTACGGAACATCTTACCTACTTCTCATAGTTTGATCAACTAAATCATTTGACTCAGGGGAACCATATTCTAGAGCATTTCTGAGAGAGGACGAACCACATTCAGTGGAGCCTGTAATTGATAGCAGCAGGTTTGTTATTTTATTTTATTATTCTGTCTGCTCTTATAAATTCCTGTGACCAGATTTAGGTTCCATTTGGATCATACCAACTATGCTCTCTGAGCTGTTGCATGGGCAATGCACGTACATCATTTCTATCTGCATTTGAGCTTTCTGATCACTAAATCATCATTTATTGTTTCTTCAGATACTTTGTGCTTCGAGTTGAAGAGGATATAGCTAAAATATTGAGTTCAGTTTAAGAGATCCTTGTTAACTTTCCCTTTCAAATTTTAGGTATGTAATTGGTGCAAAAGTGCAATTCTTGGCTGGGCCAGTGAATGTGTGTTAGTAATGGGCCAATGGCAGAGAATAAGATGTTGGAGAAATGAATTGTACATACCAAGAACAACTCAGCTATCTTTGAAATGAGTCAGAAAATGGGCCTGGGAAGAAAGGGACATGCTTTTAAGGGATGGAATTGGTAGCAGGACTTGGGAGTTTTTACTTTTAGGAAATCTACTAAAAGTTTATTCCAAATACATTTAATAAGCTCACTGGGTATAAGTTACAAGAGCATTAAAACTTGTGCATTATACCTCCTTATATGACATTTATTTGGAATTCAGATTGCACTTTGAAAACCTTTAAAACCTGCTCTTTTTTTTCAATTTAAATATTGCTTAACTGAAATTTTGTGGAAACATTGGTACAAATCCCAAATAATGCTAATGTATCTATTGGACTTCTTCAAGTAATAGCTAGTTGAGAAGTGCTTGCTTTATTGTTGATCTATTTATAATGCTGCCACTGAACCATATCGCTCATTTTGGTGTTATTCCTGGTATAATTTAGATTAACAGTGCTTGTCTTAACCCTGTAGTGTTGCGTGCTTACATTAACTTTTATGCAAGCAACACTGACCTATCCCCTTGGGGAGCATTTAATTTTATATGAATTTATCAAGTTTCATGGATGTGACCAGAAACACAAAATTTGAAATTTGAAACACAAAAAACTTGCAGGTGGTCACTGACGGCATGCTTTCATTGGTATAAGTTTCCAAGAAAGGCCTCAAGCTTATGACTTTCAAGCTGCCCTATATGACTTTCAAGAAATGGAACAGCATTATCAGACATCATCATCAGTTGATTATAGTCTAAAGGAAGGAGAAACTCTGGTGCTCCAAATCAAAATATATGTTCTCCAAATCAAAAATTAGTTGAGAAAAGGCCCAATGGCCAGAGATCTTACAGAAATTAAGAAGATACTTTTCTGGTGCAGTTTTGTGCTTTGTAGAAGACATCTATAATTATGTCTTATTCGCCATGCATTTTATGTATTGTATAATGTAAGGTTCTTGCTGGATGTAATATAAGGAGCTGCATAATGAAAGAATTATTAACTTGAAAAGCTAAGAATTATATTTACATCCTAAGTTAAGTGATGCATTTATGTTAATCTCTGTGCAAACTTTATTTTATATCATTTTTTGTAGAAAATCAGATGAAGAATGGAACATTAAGATCTATGAACAGCATCTTAGCTTACAGCATATAACCTTACGAGTCACTATGATGGATACGATGCTGAGATGAATATCAGGTTTATGCATATGTGTTCTCTAACCTGCACAACTACGATGTCACTATGATGGATCAACTATGATGTCACTGAGATGAGCGCTTACGGGGTCTTGCGTTTGATTTCTTATGGGTCTATGCAAGATCACGGTTGGGACATTTATGTTGCCAATTAAATTTGTTCAAGGGCCAGACAAGCCGCAAAGCTCCGTTACAAGGCATAATCTTCCTTCATTTTCACCTCTTGGATGATTTTCATCACGCTATTCAGGATTCTTGGACTGATACGAAAAATGTTAGGAAAAATATTATATAAAGTAAAAGAAATTAACCACGAGAAGATCGACTTAATGGAAATTTAGATAAAGTTCATGGAACTTGCTAGAAAAAATCTTGCAAAATCTCTTTGGATGGCTTCTCAGCATACTCGGGGTCTTTGGATGGCCACGGCCTACCAGATTTGGTTATCTCGGATCTCTGAGGAACGGCTGGTTATCCTTAACCTAATCGTTGGTGACATCTGGTTCCCCTACTGTTTACGTACGGCTGGGATCCTATTAAACGCTACTCGCAGGGTGATATCTGCTGGAGTGTTAAGCTTTAATACTTATGGTCGAGCCCATAGACTTTTTTTAGTTACAAAAAACAGCTACGATGCTATGCGTCATGTCATATGTTTCATAGACGTGAAAGTAATTATCAACGAAAAACACTCCTCCTTGAGCCATTATTCATATATAAACACAAACATAAATATATACATAATTAATTAATTATCAGTTACTTCCATTTGATCTTAGGACGATGAGCAAAATGCAGAGAGACGTTGAACAATAATGCATTTATTTTTCCACTTTTCAATGTTAAATGGACGTTTCCATTAATAATTTATATTTTTTTTGCTGAAGTTCCACCACCGTAAGAAACAGTTGGAGAGATTTGTCAGTCTCCAGAACAAGAAGATAGTTGAGCCTGAACCACTTGTGAGAAATGCGATTTAGAGCTTATCAAGGTGGAAAGACTGGAGAAAAATTTCACTTGCTGATCAAATTCAGGCTGTAAATAGCAGAAAAGCAGAGTGTAAGTCGAAGAGAAAGCAGGAAGCTGATAAGTTCTATTGCATATGCTTCACCACAAATAGCATGTACCAGGGAGAAATTAATTAGCATGTTGCTCTCTATATATATTTTGCTTATTGTAGCTTTCTATTCCATTTAGTATGTACCTTGATAACTTGTGCCAAAATTCGTTGACAACCATGCGCATTGTATTAATTGATCCCAAATTTGATTGCCAATCAGAATGTTACCTAATGAAGCTAAGACAAGCAAAGATTCATCATGATCCAAGCATCCTGCTTGGGTTGACGTGTTGATCCACCATATCTTATAATTTAAATCACAACTTGGATTCAGAAGGGGCACCGGCATTTAAGAGAGAGAAGGGGGGGAGGGGAAGAAAAGAAGAAGATAGCAAAGCTAAGTTTTGCAATGGTGATAGAGAACGTTGTCCGGACTTCAAAAAAACTGATCGATATGGTTTCAAGTAACAATCAACGGTGAAAGTCAAAATGTTCTAGAACAGGAAAAAGGCTTCTGACGTAAAATAACTGATTGGTTTGCTTTCCAATACCATCAAATGCTGAAAGTCAAATATTATAGAAAAGGAAAAGCTTCGGACCTGATGAGAGTCAAAACGCAAGCCCCGCAGGTGGTCCGCTCCATTCCTCGGATGTGATACGTGGTTCGCATCATAAAGCTTGCCCAAGGAGCACCGTCAGGAGCAAATTCTAAAAAAAGCACCATGCTTCACAAAGAAAGAGCAGGGAAGAGAAAAACAGGAGAACAATCATATTCCAACATCTTCATTAGGTGCATCAAAGCGAAGAACAATACCATCAACTTACAGATGGCTCTTTAATGCTGTGATTTGGCCTTCTAGTGCCCGTAAATAAAATCAAATTAAAAAAAAAATGCAAGCAAAAAGGCCCTACTCTGATGCTATACCTCAGGGTTGGCAGGTGCTCTGATATAAGATCTTTGAAATTAGATTCATTACTATTTACTCAATTTGGAGTAAGTCAGAAATCCAAAGCTGGTCATTAAAACGTGCACAAACTTTCGTTTCCCCTCCCATAGGGTAATTAATGAAACTGAACAAATGGGTAAATAAATACATGTTGTCTAAATTACAAGACTAAGACAAATGATTTCATTCATTTCTTCTACCGGGGAAGGCGGTTGATGTGACTGGTTATGTTTGATGGATAAGCTTGATCTTCAGGACCAAAAGGCAGTTGAGTACCTTAGATATCAGCATCATCATCAGTTTCGTTATCCAAATCCAATTGTAAGGAACTACTGATTCCATCAGCTCTGTCAGTCCAGTAAGATCTTCCAGATAGGTGGGGTGATTAATGGCTTGTAAAATGAACTCCATCCCTCGTCTTCTATATTCTGACACCACCTGAAATAGGGTAGACAGCACAAAAGTGAGGGGAAAACAATGAATAAACATCATCCAATGCATATATGCACAAATACATCTCAAACATAAAACAACTTGCCACATCCCATCTGTTTAAATACAGGAAAATGCAACATGAACAAAATTTCTTATTACTGTCCAAAGGCAAGTGCTTTGTTTTGTCTATCCCAAACATTTAGTGTGGGTCACAAGTTTAGAATGTATGACATAGAAAGCACTGAATTGGAATCTGTATGATCTTCGAAATTCAACCAATAAATCCAAGACAACTGACAATGGGCACCAGATCACAGAAACTGTTACAACAGGGAGTTAACTTACAGTACTGCAACAGGCTGTACAACTGTTTGATGAATAGCCTATGAGTGTCATTTGAGAAAACTGAGGTAAAGAGCCTCGGATTTGATGAGGCAATATACCAAGAGGCCGCTCACTGCTGTTCATAATTGAGGTCGCAATCTCACCTGGAGCGTGCATCCTGTTAAAAAAGGAATAGTGACCCATGTTAAAGAAAAGAGGCAATAACAAATTAATTTTCTCAATGCATGTCCTGCTGCCTTTCTACGAGGAAACCATTTTAGATTATAGGAAGCAGGCAAGCAGCTACCTACACCGAAAAAAAAAAAAAAAAAAAAAAGCTTAAATACTTCGTTAGCCACAAATGCCCAAGTTATTTTTCTAAAGAAATTTTAAGGTTTACCCATTGGGATGATGTAAAATCCCCACAAGTAGTTCCACTGCTAGTGCTGAAGCAATCGGTGCAAGTCCAGGTCGTGTAACCGTACATTGCTGGTCCAATGTGCGGTTGGAAGTTGACTGCATCAACCGAACATAACTTAGTCACAGCAATAAATAAGATCACTAATTACCATATTGTTCAAAAAGGAATGACAAAACAAGCAAACGTCTTCAGATGCAGCACTGTCAAGAGAAATTACATCTATAGGAGCAACAACATCATTACAGAAATAACACCCTAACCGGTGCCCTCCATCCCCTTCTGTCACTGAGAAGGTGCTCATATCTTCAACTTTAGTGCTAGAATCAGACGTTGAAACAAGAGGACCAGCCCCATGACGCATAACAAGGTAACTGTCAAATCCCAAAGCTGCCGTAATGGCTATCTGCAAAAAAGATACTGCATAAGAACCTAACTATATGAGTATAACTGTCCAAATTTCTAGATGAAACAATTTAGTTATTAAGTCATGTTTTTTTTTTTTTTGAGGTATTGTTACTGAGTCAAGTCAATGGTACATGAATGTTTAGGATGTATTAATCATATATGCATCAATCGTTAATATATTATAAACAAGGGTCTGCCAGAACAGTAGTCTTGCTCATTGTTATCAAAGGCCAAATACTTCCTTGATACAAGCTTTTTTAAATCCTCTTATACAATATTCAGTAATACTCCTGGTTTGTTATACAAGATCCAAATCATGGGATTAGCACAACATTGATATAGTCTATGTGTAATTATCTTGAGCAGCTTGTTGGTTATGGTTAGGGTTCCATTTCTTCCCATCATGGCTTTCATACGATCTCTTGTTGACCATACCACAGGGTATTCTAAGGTCTATATGTATTTTAAAAAAATGGAAACATTTACAGAATAACAGGCATGGCAGAATAAGTAATATTACCTCACTGACAATTCACTATATAAAAGGCTTTCAGGCAAGTCAGATATGGTATAACTAATGATGAAAACACACATTTAGTTAACATTGTTACAGTCACCAAAATCAAATAGATGTTTCCATGCAATTCATGGCTTGATACAGTTGCTCTGGATCTTCAATGTAAGGATGGACTCAAACCTTTAGGAGAGATCTGGTGAAAAAGAAATAAATTGATTTTTCACAAGGTCATCAAAGTATATAAAGTTTTAGGAATTAAAAGTGTAATAGCTTCATCCTCTGATGGTTTCGGTCATCACAAAATTGTGGGGTGTACACAATCTGTAATTGCTAATTGCATAGTTCTGATAGCAGTTCAGCATTATCATGCACTATTGTATCTCCGAAAAGATAACAGGAGTTTCAATGATCAGTCATCCCATTCAAGTCAAAGGAAATGAGCCCCCAATGATTTAGCAGATAACATTCAGAATATTAGTTGCTGACCAATAAAATTACAAAAAGATCAGGAAATGAAAACAATATTTTTTTTCGATGCGCAGTTTTTCAGAGACATATCCAAGGTATCATAGCAACAAGTCTTGCCTTGTTCAAATTTGCGCAAAAGAGTGTTGGAAGCCATCTGCTTTCTCTTGTGTCTGTCAGTAGGAAGATCACATCATGAGAAGCAATTAAAGATTGAAGATGCTTGCAATCTTCAAGCACGCTATCTGCTTCATGGGCAGGCACTGGATGCCCCGGCATTGGTATAGCCAGTTTAATACCTTCAGCTTCCTGAAATTAACTTTAGTTAGTTTGGCACTAGTATAGCTCCTTCCCATTGAGATAGTTATGAGACCCACCACAGCTGGGAATATATGCTTTAGACTTCTAGCTGCTGCAACAGCTTTCAACTCACCACCATTGAGGCAATCCTCAAATGTATATAAAGACTGTCTTACGGGATTGGACATTGCTACTCGGCCACTGTCAAGCAGTGTTATCTTCCTAACTCCCCAAGCCTGAAAATAGAGTTTTGAACCCTTAATAAGCTAAGAGATAGATAATTTCAATTAAACAGCAGTTACTGATTACTGACCATAAGCATACGAGCAACCTGGCATCCAAGTGTACCAGCACCTAAAAGAAGACATCGAACACTAGACAAGATATTTAAATTTAGAGATGGCAATGTACGCCACCTCATGAGCTTTAAATTCAAGTCAGCAGCAGACACGGCCAGCCTGCAAATAAGGCAGAATGATGCTCATCATTAATACATATTTAAAAGAAAATTTTCTCTTTCAGGCAAAGCAAATTGATATGCTCTAGTTGCTATTTATTAAAATAATACCTCTCTGGATCCATGGATTCTGCAAGGCTGATAGTCCTGTATGCTAACTTCCCTCTCTTTAGTTCCCATCCTACAGCTTTAGGAACACTATGTGGATCTCTCCAGGCTATCAAAATTATACAAGTTTAAGGCAATCTAGAGTCATGAAATTGGCTAAAATACCATTAGCATGCAACTAACTAAAATAGAACATTTACCCATTTTCTGCCTCTCTACCTTGTGGTGGTGAAACCAAAGCTTCACCAACAAGGGATAACCCCAAGTCAGCCAAACCATGTTTCTCTCGATAGCATAGAAAGTGGACCTTTTCTATGTTCCATCTCAAACTGATAAACGCAAGGAAATTGCGAAAAGGCCATCCAGGATTATTTGGAAGATGACATGGATCGAAGAAGCCAAATAGCAACTGTGCCAGTGCAATGTGCAGTGTCAAGTAAGATCAAACTCCAAGTTACTCTTTAAGCTTTAGACGAAGACATATTTAAACTCTGAATAAAGCATTGCATTGTATTATGCAAGCAAAATATTGCAATAAAAAAAAACGATGAAAACATTAACATAAATAACATATATTATGATCCATCTATTTTGGAACAGCAGAAAAGAATTGAAAGATGAAAATATACCACGAGTAACTTTTTGCTGAAAGTAAAATTAACAAACCTTCTGACCATCAACTTGGCAGGCCTCCCAATCCTTTAATGGCCTAATAGTGGCACATGAACTTGATGCAAAACTAACCAAAAAGAATGGGACATCTGTGGAATTTAGGATCTTGACAAATTAATGGACTATATCATAGCAAATTCTGCTATATGAGATAGAAAGATCAATTGTTATTCTGAATAGAAAACTCAAATGCTCAACCTGCTGTCAAGCTTAAATTACGCCATTCATTGCATGCTGCCGATAATGATTTAGCCTGTTAAAAGAGCATCAACATCAGAATTTCTACAAAACGTTTTACAGAACAAAGTATTTTGACATAGAGTCATTGCGAGACACCTCTTCTAAATTAAGCGCCTCTGAAGCTGGTTGCAGTTTGAGTACGGTTGCTGGAGGATCAAGTACCAATGCGGGAAAAGCAAACCAGTAACAGAAACTCCACTTCTTCAGATCAGCAAATGAGATGAGAAGAAACCTTGAAAGCACTGCACTATCCTCTTCTACTTTGCCAGAGAAAATGTCTTCTAATATCTAATGGACCCATAATCAATGATTAGTGTGATTTCTGGGGACATTATATGCCTATTTTTTCAGTCATTCAATTTATAGTTGCAATTAAAAGAAAGACCCCAAGAAGGGGAAAAATTCTAACTTTTGAATCATTATCAGACCTGGCAGACGAGATTTAAATAAACCAGGAAGAGCACGTCTAACGCAAAACAATTACCTTTTTTGCCTCCGTCTTCAGCAGAGACTCTCTATCAAGGGCATGGAAGCTCTCTAGCGTATTGGTGTTGTAAAGAATCCCAGGAACAGGACATCTATTCCTGTTACCACGAGTCATCTCAGCTGGCGCACTAGGATCACGTGGTATCGATTCAGCAAGCAGTGTCATATGGTTCGACACTTGGGCATGGGAACAAGGTGCATAAAAACCTATTAACAAACAAACTACATATTGAGGATTGAAAAACACGAATAATAGGTCAAGAAACAGCGATTCGCAAGAAATTAATCAACCATACGCAAAGAAAAGATAAATTTATAACAGATTCGGCAAATTTATCAAGAAAATTAAACCAGATCCAAAACGAAGTTCGTTTGATCTGACGTAGAAACAGTAAAGAAAGAAAGGGGGGCGTGCCGGTTATAGGGACGGGGGATTGATCGACCCCCAAGGTGTCAAGCTTGAGAGAAGAGAGCCTCCGCCAGAAGCCATCGTCCACCAAGCTCTGAAACGGAGCGAACTGAAGTATTTTTCCCTTTCTCTCCGAAGAAGGCGACGACGATGTGGAATGACTCTCCGCCATTGATCCCTGCGCTTTCCCCTCTCCGTGGAGCCTTACTAGAACCGGGCGTAATGAGGTCGCATAAAAGAGTTCCCTATGATCTCGACACCAACTAAATCCTACAAAGAGAATCGTAGCGAAAAGCTCTGCCGTCAGAGTTACTAATTAAATAACTCCTAAAAACATCTCATCCGCTCGTTACGCCCCTTACGCGTAGTTTTTTTTTTTCTTTTTCTTTAATCTTTCTTAAGCGTGACGATAATTATATGCGGGTAGATCGCGTATATGCCGTTGATGTCACTCTCTTCGGCCCATCAGGTCGCATAAAAGAGTTCCCTATGATTGCTTGCAACGGAGGCGTGTGAAGTTGTGACGGACAACGGAAAAGTCGGCGTGCTTCTGCGACACTCCATCAAATAAAAAACTGCGACCATATAACGCTATAATGGAATATTTAGGATAAATTTGAGATAATTTAATTAATTTCTAGATGAAAATAATTAGTTTGCAAATATTTCTTTTTCTAATTATTATATCTCACTTGTTCGATGCATACTTTCCCTTGTCACATGGTAGAATTAGTGAGTCTTTTAATATATATTGTCTCTATTTTTTATTTTTTAAAATAAAAAAACATCAAAATTTCTTTCGTTTGCATGCATCTAATATATTTTAAAATTATTAAAAAAATCATTAAAACTGCTATTCTTTTTAAAATAAAGCACTATTACAATTCATTCTTCTTCAGAAGTCTAGCATGTTTGGAACCATTAAAGTTTAAAAAATAAATATATTAGATTTATTAAACAAATATTCTATTGGAGTTATTTTCAAATTAAAAAATAAAAAATTAAATTACTTTGATATAATTTAATGATTTAAGAATTAAGGAATAGAGAGTTATAAATTTTTGAAAACAAGAAAAAGAAATTAGCATTCGAATTATAATGCTTAAAGCATTTGCTTGTCCCTAGCTATTTGTTGCAGGTGAATATTACGGCAGATGAATTGTGGGTAGGGTCAACAATGAGGCTGACGGTGCTTTCGTGCTCCAGAGAAGGTTTCGGCTTAGGCTGTCTTTAAGATTCGTACGTCGGGGCTTCTCTCTTCGATCTTCGGTGGATCGTCGTCTTCTCCGACAGTACCTTCTGTGGGTGTCCGCCGCTGTGGATTGAGCGTCCTTCATGGCCGCCGATGAAGCTGCCGTTGGCAGCTCTGCTGGGAGTAGGTCCAGGGCGTCCGGCTTCGTGTGGATCTCTCCGTCGCCGTCGCCTGAGGAGGTGGATCGCTTGGTATCCTCCTTTCCGGAAGTTGTTCGGCTGCCAGCAGAGGCCCTGGAGGCCGAGAGGGAGGCTTGGCAGTCGTCGGCCATTATTGCTAGGTCGTTTAAGCGATGGGTTCCGGCGGCTGCGATGATCAGGGAGTTCCGACGAGCTGGAGTGCAGGGTGAAATAACTCCGATCAGTCTGGCTTTCAAATGCCATATCTTCCGTTTTGAGAATCGAACGGCCTGTGAGCTGTTGCTTAGCCGTCCCTGGACCGTCAATGGTGAGGTCATTGGCATGATTCCCTGGAAGCCCGACTTCATCCCGGCGGAGGACGCTATCTCAACGGCACTGGTCTGGGTTCGTCTCCCTTCCCTTCCGCTGGAGTTCTGGAAGCTTGAGTTCCTTCGGATGATTCTCGAACCAGCCGGTTCACTGGTGTGCGTGGATGCTTCCACCCTGGCAAAGAGCAGAGGAGGGTTTGCCAGGGTCTGTATTCGGCTGGATCTTCGCCAACTGCTTCGTCCAGGCACTCGCGTTCAAGGGACTTCCAGTCCCTTCTGGCAGCAATTCGCATACGAATGCTTAGAGGGATCTGCTCCTTCTGCGGTTCAATCCATTTGGGCGGTCCCTGTGCTCTAGCGGCTGGGTCGGTGGATGAGGCTTCAGATCAGAGGCCGGCTTTCGGACCTTGGATCGCGGCGCTTCGCCATCGCCGGGCTGGTCCAGATGAGCTCAGAGGCAAGGGTGGGAAGCCAGGTTCTCGGTCGTCGTCGGGAGCAGCGGGCAAGGGCCAGACGCTAGTGAACCCTCAGGTGGATCGGCGTCGTGGTGTGGTGGATGCAGAGGGCTGGAGCTTGCCGGCGAAGGTCGCGCGGAGGAGGTTGCCTGGTCAAATGAATTTAGTTGTGGCTGGGTCGTCAAAGGTAGATAGAATTGCTGAAGCTGTGCCGGGAGAGGGATTGCATGCCGGTAACAGGAATTCCTCTGTTTCTGTAACCGTGCCGGGGAGGTCTTGCGTGCCGGTAAGGTTAATTCAGCAGTGAAATTGAAGGGGCTGAGACTCAATGCACTGTGTTCTCTGAACATTCTCAGCCAATTCAACTTATGAATCCATTCTCCTCTATTGGATCCGGGTCGGATGCGGGGGGGTTCAGGCTGGGCAGGATGCTTTCCCAGGTCCCCTCAAAAGGCCCAGATCAGATGAAAGTTTGGTTCCAAGGTCTTCCTCTAAATCTGAGAAAAGAAAGGGTAAAGGCAAGGCCAATATGACAAAGAGACCGGGGGTATTGATAGGTTCAGCTATCAGTTTAAGCCTGACCTCTGGATTCCAGGCAGGGGGTAAGGTGGGTGCCAATCCCGGCCTGGAGATGTCAGATGAGTCCTCTCAGGAGATCCTTTCGGGTCAGATGTCGGGCCTTCCTTCAGGTTTCACCCAGTCAACTATGGTTTTCTCCGTCTCAGATGGTATGACGCCTGGTTCTTCAATGACTCCGGAGGGTGATACCTTATCTATTGGGCGCATTCCTGATAATGCTATGGGCGAGGACCAGGGGGGTCCTAGAGTCAGCTTAGTTATTAATGAAAATCCTAATCTGGAATGTGCGAGGAGCTCGAAAGCCCTCCTTCCGATCCTCTTTTGATAGATTATTGCAGTTATATCACTTTGATATATGTGTTCTGTTGGAAACTAGGTTATCTGGTGACAGTCTGACTCGTTTCCGGAGACAGATTTCCCGTGTCTGGACCTCGTATGCTGTGGAGGCTGAAGGGTTGTCTGGGGGAATTCTGGCCATATGGCGTGCCTCTACTGTAAAGGTCGATGCTTTCCATCAATGCAATCAGCAGATTAGCCTGGTTATCTCGGAGGGACCGTGTGACCCCTGGCTTCTTTCAGCTGTTTATGCTAGTACGGATCATAGAGAGAGAAGGGTGCTGTGGTCGGAGTTGCAAAATCTTCTTGCTCAGGGTCTTCCCTCTGTTATTGCTGGTGATTTTAACTGCATCACTGAAGCAGGGGAAAAGCGTGGAGGTAGACGGTTTTCGGCCTCTGCTGATGTTAATGAATTTAGATCCTTTATTGGATCCTCTGGTCTATTGGACCTGGGCCATTCGGGAACCCAATTTACTTGGTGCAATAACCGACAAGGATCGGCTCGGGTTTGGGAGAGACTTGATAGAGCTTTGGCTACGGCTACTTGGCTCCATAAGTTTCCCGGGGTTACTGTTTCCCATCTTCCTAGAATTGGTTCTGATCACTGTCCTATTTTGATCTCGTCGGAGGCCGATCAGCATAGACAGAGACTTTTCAGATTTGAGCAGTTTTGGACACTTCATTCTATTGCTCGGTCTATATCCCTGGTGTGGCACCTCCCTATCAGGGGCAATGCCATTTACCGTCTATCCCGGCGCCTTATGTTGGTTAGTCGTCGTCTTTCTTTGTGGAATAGACAAGGGGTTGGGGATTTGGATAGGCAAGTCGATATGGTTGAAGCTGATATTTCGGCTTTGCAGATGAAGGAGGACCAGGATGGGTTTTTGGTGGACTCAGATCTCTCTTTGCTTCGGGACTTGCTTGCTCGTCACCATTCTCTCTTACGTCAGCAGGAGATTTTTTGGAGGCAGAGATCCAGGATCCAGTGGTTTCGGGAGGGGGATAGGAATACCAGATTCTTCCATCAGGCTACTCTGAGGCGGCGGGCCGCTAACAGGATTCGGAGGCTTGTTGATGAGGAGGGGCATCATGTGGAGGATTTGCATTCTATTCGGGAGCAGCTTCTTCGCTTCTTTCAATCTCGTTGGACTGAGTCCTATGGAGCTGGGACGCCGGTTACTCGGGTGGCGGACACTGCCAAGGTTACTATACGGGATAATGTTATGCTTGCTAGTCCGATCTCTGCGGAGGATATCCGGTCGGCCCTATGGGAGCTTGGATTGGATAAAGCCCCTGGCCCTGATGGATTTTCGCCTCTTTTCTACCGTCATTATTGGGATATTGTGGGGTCGGAGTGATTAAGGCTGTGCAAATGGTATTCCAAACTAAGCAAATCCCTCTGGAGTGGAATCGGACCTTTATTTCTTGATTCCCAAGCGATCGGCGGCTACCCTTCCGCAACATTTTCGGCCGATCAGTTTGTGTACTACCTTATACAAGATTTGTGCTCGCCTATTAGCTGGCCGTCTCCGTATGGTGATTCCTAGGCTCATCTCTATTGAACAGGGGGCATTTATCAGAGGGAGGTCTATATCTGATAATGTCCTTATTGCTCAAGAATTTATGCATGATCTTTATAAAGCTCCTGCCAATAGAAGGCTTATGGCAGTCAAGCTCGATATGGAGAGAGCCTATGACAGAATGAACTGGGTTTTTGTGCACCGCTCTCTTCAGGAGTTTGGGTTCGATGGTCTGTTCATTGACTGGATCATGGCTTGCATTCTGAAGCCGTCTTTTTCATTGCTCATTAATGGCAGGCCGACAGAGTATTTCCACTCTTCAGTGGGTTTGAGACAGGGTTGTCCTTTATCCCCTCTATTATTCATTTTGGCGGTGGACGATCTCTCTCGTGCTTTGCATCAGGCTAGTTTGGATCGCCGGATTATCCCTTTTATGACTGATTCTGTGGGCCCTTCGATCTCTCATCTGCTCTTCGCAGATGACTGTATTCTTATGGGCCAGGCCACCATTCATAATGCGGCTATCTTATATCATATTCTGCATCAATATTGTCAGGCTTCGGGACAAAGGGTCAATTTTCTCAAATCTTCTATTTGCTTTAGTCCGAAGACCTCTAGATCTATCAGAGAAGCCATTATGTCTCTGTCTGGTATTACTACTCAGACAGACCGTTTCATGTATCTGGGAATTCCTATCACTGGTAGATATCCCCGCTGTGCTGACTTTGTTGAATTGGAAAGGGGATTCGGCAACGTATCGAGGGATGGCAGGTTACTAGTTTATCGATGATGGCCAGGATCATCATTATTCGATCGGTGCTCTCCTCTCTCCCGCTGTATCTGCTGTCGAATACAGCTGTTCCTATTACTTGTCTCAGGAGGATAGAGCGAAGCTTCAGAGATTTTCTATGGGCCTCTATGCAAGAAGGCCATGGTACTCATCTCTTATCTTGGGACAGAGTTTGTTTGCCTATTCAGGAAGGGGGATTGGGTATTCAGTCCTTGATTGTTAGAAGAGAAGCTCTTATTGCCAGACATGCTGCGCGCTTTCTCTTAGAGCCTCACTGTCTTTGGAGCGACGTAATGCGTGCGAGGTATGGCGAGTGGGCATCGAGTTTGCCTATTACGGCGGCTCAGGGGTCCTCCTTCATCTGGAAGGAGATTTGTAGACACGGTCAGTTGATAAGGGATAATATTTCCTGGATGATTGGCAATGGCCAGTTAATTGATGTCTTCCAGGATATTTGGATATCTAAGATCCCTCTATCTAGGTGGCCCTCCTTCTTTGATGTGGAAGCTCCATCTAGTTTAAAGGTTAAGGATTTGATCTCCTCTGATCCTCCTGGTTGGAAGTTTCTGTGGTTTCTGATGTATTTGGGGATGAGCTGTCTAGAAGGATTAGATCTCTGCCCATCATGCCTCGACGTTCTGGTGACTCTAGACTTTGGCAGAGATCGTGTTTGTCTAGGGCTCCCACTAGGGATCTTATGCGGATGCTTAGGCCTCAGTCTCAGGGTATGGAAGATGTGGCCTGGATATGGAAGCTTCCTATTCTCCCCAGGGCTCAGTTATTCTTATGGAAGCTCTTATGGGATTGCCTCCCCACATGTCTCTCCCTATCTCGAAGGGGCATGTCTATTCAGCTATTTTGTCCTATATGTAGAAGGGTTGAAGAGTTTTCTGATCATGCTATCTTTCTCTGCTACAGAGCTAGACAGATTTGGTATCTGATTGGTTATACCAGAGGGCAGGATGGAGGGGGCGCCCCTCGTTCCGTTCTTTCAGGATATTCGGAGGGGCCCTCAGCAGAAGAAGGTTATCTGGGCGATCACGACTTATCAGATTTGGCTGTCTAGGAATCAGCTAACCTTTTCTAATGACCCCATCTCCACTTATCAGACTGTGAGGAAGATCAGATCGCTGTCTGCCGAATGAACCCAATTTTCTCATGGAGATGCTTTTGATTCTTCTGGCCTCTGGGGTTCCCTTGCTGCCTCGGCAGCGAACCGTCATACGGTTTTTATTTCTTGGGAACCCCCTCCTCCAGGAGCTATCAAAATCAACTTTGACGGGAGCGTTCGTGGTAGAGCAGCTGGATCGGCGTTCATCATTCGCGGCCACACGGGTGATTTGAGGGCGGCTGGAGGCTTTGGCTCTATTGACTTCTCTGTCCCGATGGCGGAACTTTATGCGGCTTGGGCGGGCATTTCTTTTGCTGTTCGGACTCTTCACGCTGCTAGAATCATCGTTGAGCGTGATTCTATGACTGTTATATCTTGGATGAAGAATGAGTACAGTGGCATGGGCACTGCTAACCCGGTTCTCAGAGAGATTTGGTCCATGCTTCGGGAGGTCGCCTCTGTCCAAATCCGTCATATCTTTCGTGAAGCCAATTCGGCGGCAGATTGGACGGCTTCCTTTGTTGCTCAGTACTCTGGACCCTGGGTCTGGAGTCCTGATTCCCATTGCCCTAGCTTGTTGCAGTAGATTTTATTATCTGATGTTTCTGGGCTGATTNCTCTGTCCAAATCCGCCATATCTTTCGTGAAGCCAATTCGGCGCCGGATTGGACGGCTTCCTTTATTGCTCAGTACTCTGGACCCTGGGTCTGGAGTTCTGATTCCCATTGTCCTAGCTTGCTGCAGCAGATTTTATTGTCAGATGTTTCTGGGCTGATTCGCACTAGACAAGTGTGATCGCCCGTTTGTACCAAAAAAAAAAAAAATAATTGCAATGCTAGTGAATGCCACCGCCTCTAAAGATACTCACCAACTATTACAATATTTATTTATCTTTGGTTGTTTAAAATCACCAAAATAAATAAAATATTATAAAAATTACAATATTTGATGCTCCTTATTTTCCCACAAACTATCTGAACTGATATTACCATCGTTATTTATGTTCTTAAAAAATTATAAATTTTTATTTGCTATCATGCCTGAAAGTATTGGCCAATCGCACGCAAATACTATTTTATTACTCCCCAAACTTTGAACCGAAAATTATTGCTGTCGACTAATACGAAGATATTTACTCAAAATATTATTTTCTTAGTTAGACAATTCTATTCTAAAATGCTAAGCAACGACCATTGTAATGATAATATAATTGTTATAAATTAAAGGCGGGTGGTCATTCAGATCGCAATATTTCTTGATGCGTGGAAGATGGAACGAGCTAGCCTGGTCGAATCTTTGATTCAGGGCATGCTTACTCTTCTTCTCACCATATTTGAAGGTTTCGAAGCCCAATCATGATCGAGATACCAATAGCATCGCAACAACTTGTAAATAAAAGAAAGGAAAAAAAAATATATTGAGATTGGATTTATATTTAAATGATATTTAAAAAATATTTTAAATTTAAAAAGAGTAAGATAAATAGAATGTATGTGTTAGATTAAAAAAATTAAATTGCATATCTTTAAGTTCTAAATAGACTCAAGATTAATTAAATTAATCATATACAACACGTATTCTTCCCTAATATATAATATTGACTTTTTAATAAATAGACTAAAGCTGATAAATCTTGAAAAATATTTTAAATTTAAAAAGAGTAGATAAATAGAATGTATGTGTTAGATTAAAAAATTAAATTGCATATCTTTAAGTTCTAAATAGACTCAAGATTAATTAAATTAATCATATACAACACGTATTCTTCCCTAATCTATAATATTGACTTTTAATAAATAGACTAAAGATGATAAATCTTGAAAAAATAGAGGGAAAAAAAATCCTGAATGGCCCCCTCCTCCTTTTATTTTGTTAAAAAAAAAAACAGAGACGAGCTCTTACATACTTCTTATTTTATTTTTTTTTTAAAAAAAAGAAAACCTCAATTAGCTCCCAAGCTACTCTTGAATTGTGTACAGATTTTTCTCAAGAAAAAAAAAAAAAAAATCTGTGAACCATACACACATGGTATACATTTTTTTCTTGTTTTTTTTAATAGTATTTTGAATTAAATAAGAAAACAAAAACGGATGTATCATATGGGTTCTTTATTTTTAAAAAATAATTAAAAGATAAAATTTATCTTATTTAAATGAAAAGAAAAGTAAGAAAAGAAAACTTAAGTAGAAAATAAAAGAAAAAAAAAGCATTATTATCATTATAAATTATTTTTTTCTTTTTATTTTTTTTCTTACTCATTTAAATAAAAAATAATAATTATTTTTTATTTTTTATTTTTATTTTTTCTCTTCATCCAAATGGAGCAATAAAGTTTTTATTCTCCTTCTACTTTTTTTAAAAATCAAACGTTCTGTCCCCGCATCAGAGTCGGCTCCAGACACTGTAAGTGTCGACTCCGAAACTCTGGGTGTCGGCTCCGAAACTCTAGGTGTCGGTTCCGGACCGTATCAAAAATCAGAAGAGTATTTGACTGACCATGGGGTCGGCTCCAGCATTCCTAGGTGTCGACTCCAGGCTCTGAAACTTTGAAACTTATATTTTGCAATTGATTCAAAACATGTTTCTTAATGCCTTTAAATCAATCAAATATTTTTAAGCCCTGAAACACTTATCAAATCTATTAGTAATCAAATAAATATACTTAATTCCTTTATTAATCATCAAAATCAATAATTGGGTCAACACCACCTCTGTTTCTAAGAAAGGTTGGCAAATTCCAAATAAATTTGCCTGACGACAGAACGGCTGGTCCCCTGCCTCGCCGATGGTACTGTCGGATCAAGGAACGGGGCAGGGAGATCCATCCTCCTCCTCCTCGGCTATGTTGATGGCTTAGGAGACCATTGTGCAGTCCTAGTCTGCATGCCGGGCTATCGATAGAGTGCCGGTTGTCATTAAAGGAGGAACCCAGACTGATACTTTGAAGCCTAATACCCTGCTGCCTGAAAGCAGTGATGGAAATCCTTTTTCTAATTTGGGTTATGGAAAAGGGTTTGGATGCCTAAAGACCTATAAGGAATCCAATCCTGGCCCATCTAAGATGGCCCAGCCTACGGAGCCTATGACACAAAGAGTGGCCTCCAGATCCTCGATCTAAAGCAAAAGGGAAGGCACCTCTCGCCGTTAAAGGCAATGGACAGGCATCCTTTACTTTTTTGGCTTCCTTCAACTCTGCTGAGGGCTGGATACCCTGTCTGGTCTGGGGACCAAGAAGTCTCGATGTAAGGTAGGGCCCGATCTAGGGATTGGTTCAATTACCACTCACTCGAACCAGTTGGTGGGCTGCACCCATGAGTCTGCTGTACTATAGCTAAAGCAAGCAATCCAGCAGGCTGATACTATTGAGGTGATAGACTCATCCCAGTCTGATGACTGCTATGCTAAGGGACCTATGGAATGTGATGAGGAGATGACAGGGGTAAAGATTGGGGTTCTTCCCAATCAAGCTTCAGGATGAAGTTACTTATCTGAATGTGAGAGGAGCACTAAAACCATTATTTTGCTCCTCATTTAGGAGGCTTCTGCAGCTTCATAGTTTTGACATTTGTATTCTGTTGGAGACCCGATTGTCTGAAGCAAGTCTGGCTCGCTTTCGTAGATAGATTTCCAGATCTTGGGTATCTTATGCAGTCAAGTCTGTCAGTCTCTCTGGTGGTATTTTGGTACTATGAAGGAATGACAACATTAGAGTGGAGGTATTTCATTATTATGGTCAGCAAGTTGCTCTGGTCATATCCGAGGAGAGCTCTATCCCTTGGCTCCACTTGGGTGTTTATTCTAGTATTGACTATAAGGAGCATCAAGTGCTTTGGAATGAGCTTTAGTCTCTTCTTGCCCAAGAATTTTCCTTCCTTATTATAGGTGATTTCAACTGCATTATGGCGGCCTCTGAGAAGAAAGGGGGCAGGCAATCTGCTGGATCTACTAGCAAAGCTAAGTTTAGGACCTTTATATCTTCTGCTGGCCTATTGGATTTAGGGTTCTAGGGGTCTCAATTCATTGGTGCAACAATTGGCAGGATACGACTAGAGTCTGCGAAAGACTGGACCGAGCCTTGGCCACTTTAGTTGGCTTCATCTTTACCCTACTATCAATGTCACTCACTTATCTAGAATTGCCTCTGATCACTGTCCTGTTCTTATATCTACTGATGTTACTATTCAGCGGAGCAGACAATTTAGATTTAAGAAGTTTTGGACAATTTATTTTGCTGCTTGGATCATCATTTCTCAGGTATGGAGACTACCTATCAAAGAGAATGCCATTTATAGGTTATCTAGGCGTCTAGTACTTGCTAGGCATTGGCTCTTCAGATGGAATAGATGGGAGGTGGGAGATATTGTGAGGCTAGTTGAGCAGGTTGAATCTATTATTACTACTGTCCAGGCCAAAGAGGATCAGGAGGGCTTTCTTACTGATTATGATCTTTCATCCCTCTGATCTAGTTTGGCTCCACCACTCCCTTCTGATGTAGCAGGAGACTTTTGGAGACAAAGGTCCCAAATCCAGTGGATTCAAGAAGGAAACTTGTTGGCCTTATATTGATTTTGATGACTACAAAATAATTAAGTATGATACTAGTGATCTTATAGTTGAGTTAAACAAATTTTAGTTGAATCATCAAGGAGATGGTGTTGCTTCAACCCAAGGTATATTATGATTCAAAATGAAAGGTATTACAGGTATCGTATAAATATGCTTATAGTGATTAAATTATTTTTCAATGAACTTGAATTTGTAATCAATGGATGAATTTTATATGTTTTATATTTGGATGGTTCATTTGACAAAATGACTTTCAAATTTAATTATATTTGCATTGTCTTGAACTGAATTCAATTATCTTACAAGTTTCTATTTATAATTTTATGATATTTTGAATCATCACCGGATTATGTTCTTAAACTGTCTATATTCTACTGCCTTCAGATTGGACGTCGGCTGCTTTAATCTTGGGTTACCAATCTTTGATTTGGAATATCAGATTTTGTTGCCTTCGAATTAAATGCCTATTGCTTGAATCTTAGGTTACCAATCTTTGATTTGGAATACCAGATTTTGTTTCCTTCGGATTGAATGCCTATTGCTTGAATCTTAGGTTACCAATCTTTGATTTGGAATACCAGATTTTATTGCCTTCTGATTAAATGACTATTGCTTGAATCTCAGATTGCCAATCTTTGATTTGGAATACCATATTCTATTGCCTTCGGTTTGCCTTTGGTTTGCATTCGGTTTGCCTTCGGTCGGTTGCTTGCTGGCTTGCTTAGCCTGCCTATATTTTATCATGTTATGGCTGGCTTCTTAGTACTTATTAGGTTGGCACATTTCCTCTTTAATCCATTCGGCTAGTTCCTTGTTCTAAAAGTTGGCATGCTAGCTCTCAAGTTTGGCATGCTAATTCCTTGAATGGTTCAGCTGGTTCCTTACGTTTGGATTTTGGGATTTCTTGCCTTAGAAATTGGTATGCCGGTTTTGTTCCTTGGTATCCAATTTCATGAAGACTTCTGTTGGTTTTTGATACTCAAAATTGGAATGCCGGTTTCAACAATTGGCATACCAATTTTATTTGGCTCTCCATTGTTTTTCCTAGCACTCAAAAGTTGGCATACTGGTTTGGTTTTTGGCATGTTTTTTTCATGTTAGCATGCTAGTTTATCAAGATTGGCATACCAATTTTATTCCTAACAGCTGGTTCCTTCTATCATTCAAAAATTGGGCTGCCAGTTTTAGAGTTTTGGAATGCTACTTAACCTATTGGCTACCGATTTCATTGGATGTGATTTTATTCATTGGCTTCTCTTGAACAACTCTTGGCCGGTTCACCATCTAAGTTTACTCTCTCTCTATCTCTCTCTCTCTCTTTTCTCTATTTCACAACAGTAATGTAACGGCTATATTTTCTTTCTTGATTATATATTGTGCTATTGATTAGCTATTCGTGAGCAAGAAAAAGAGTAAAAGAAGAAAGAGAAAAAGATTAAAAAATTATGTAAAAAATTGTGTGAAAAATAAAGTAAAAATCTTGTTGAATATCTTTGTGAAAAGAATCATTTGAAAGAGAAATTTATTCTTAGTCTATTGGAGAGTTGTATTCATTGTTTCAAAGCCACTCGAGCTCATTTATTTCTGATTCTTGCGGTAGTAATTAAAGCTTCAACATCCCTTCTTGAAAAGCATTCAAGCTTCAATCAAAGGCTTCATTGGTGCTCCGGTGTTCTCAAAGGAAGAAGCTATGTTATGATGTATTCTTCAATATTTTGATAAGTATTTCTTATTGACTATTTGCTCATTATTAGAAGCTTATTGTATAATCTTGATATAATTATGCTTAACCTTGTAAGGCTCACTTGTGCCCATAAACAAGTGTTGTCTAAGGTCCTCTTGTACCTGTAAATAAGATGACTAGCTTGGAGGGCTAGTATGTAAGGTTCCCTTGTACCCATAAATAAAAGGACTAGCTTGAAAAGCTAGTGTATAATGTCCCCTTGCACTCGTAAAAAAGAGGACTAGCTTGGAGGGCTAGTGTGTAAGGCTTGATTGCTTGTGCCCGTAAACTAGTTTGCTAGCTAGGTAGGCTAGTGGTGATAGTGGAATACCCAAGGTGTTCTTCGAGAGTGGATGTTGGTGTAGGTTGGCACTGAACCACTATAAATTCTTTCTGTTTGGTTGTGCTATTTATTGTGTTGCTTGCATATTATCTTCACTGCACTACACTTAGTTTATTTGTGAAGAAAATTTAATTGCACATACTTGCTAATTAGTCTAGTTAATTTTTGAGAAACCTAATTTACCTCCCCTCTTGGGTTGCTATATCTGGGCAATAATTGGTATCAGAGCCAATTGACCTGCACAGTGAAATGCATGCAGAGTATTAATGGAAACTCTCACTGATGACCGTATCATCGAAGTCAGGCTCTTTGCTCATTGGTGTTGGTTTATTGACCGAGACATGGGAGGTATACTTGTTGGGTGACATGGGAGGTCCCCATGATCATGCAGCATTTGGTATTAGAGCAAGTCTTGATTTTAAGCCTTAAAAAGCTTTGATCCAAAGATCATAACAACCCAAATGAGTTCCATATTGAGTGAGGGCAATCTACCAATAGACCACCATTTTTTAATGGCATAAATTACTCTTATTGGAAAGCATGAATAAAATTTTTTATTCAAGCACTTAATTATGATTTATGGAGCATCATAGTTAATGGACCTCACACACCCACTATTAGATCAAATGATATTGTTATTCCCAAACTGAAACGAAATGAAATTTGCATGATAAGAAAATAGCTCAGCTCAATGCTAAAGCCATGAATGTTTTATATTGTTCTTTAGATGCTAATGAGTTTAATCACATATCTACTTATTTATCTACTAAAGAAATTTGGAATAGATTAGATATTACCCATGAGGGTACCAATCAAGTAAAAGAATCTAGCAATATGCTTGTACATGAATATGAATTGTTTAGAATGGAATCATAAAAGTATTACTGATATGTTTATAAGATTCACTAACATTATTAATAGGCTTAAAATCCTTAGAAAATCCTATACTAACAGTGATCTTGTGAGAAAAATTTTGAGATCCTTGCCTAGGTTTTGGGAGGCTAAAGTCACTGCAATACAAGAAGCCAAGGACCTAAACATTCTATCTCTTGAAGAATTGATTGGATCGCTGATGACTCATGAGCTTCGACAAAGTCAACATATTGATGAAGAAGAGTTTAAAAATAAAAATAAGAGATTTATAGTACTAAAGTGTGCTACCCAAAAGGATGAGAATGAGGGCTTAAAGTGATAGTGATGAAGATAATAATCTAGCTCTCATTACAATAAAATTTAAGAAATTTATGAGAAAGAAATTTGAAGGAAGAAAGAGGCCATCATTGAAAGGAGGACCAAACAATGAAAAAGAAAATGGAATAATTTGTTATGAATGCAATGAGCCGGGACACTACAAGCCAGATTGTCCATATTTAAAGAAAGGTCCCAAGAAATTCAAGAAGAAAGCAATGGTAGCTACTTGGAGTGATATGACACAAGCTCCAAAGAAAAAGAAGAAGAGAAAAATGAAAAAGCTAATCTTTGCTTCATGGTGGATAACAGCGAGGTACGTCCTAGCATTTTAGATGATTTTACATTTGATGAATTGTACGGTTCATTTTATGAATTGATAGATGATTTTACAAAACTTAATTTTAAAAATAAATAATTAAAAAATCAAGTTAGAAATTTAACTTTGAAAAGAAAAAGGTTTCAAAAGAAAATGATTCTTTAAAACAAGAAAACAAAGATTTGAAAATGAAGTAGATAAGCTCAAACCCATTGTTGATAAATTTACTTTAAGCTCAATCAAACTTAATATGATTCTTAGAAGTCAAAAAGTAATTTTTGATAAAGCAGGCTTAGGATATAATTCTTTAAAGAAAAAAAGTGTTTAAAAAATATTTTTGTTCCTCAAAATTATTATCCTAATATTACATGTTTTAAATATGGTTTGAAAGGTCATAAGTCATATGCATGCAATATTATTAAAAATATTTGGGTTCCAAAAGGAACCATCTTGACTAACCCTGAAGGACCCAAGAATTTAAAGCTTGGGTACCTAGAAGCAAGATTTGAAATTTTGGATGTAGGTGTCTCTTGTAACCCATGGAGCAAAAAGAAAATGATACCTGGATAACGGGTGTTCAAGACACATGATGGTGATGAATCTCATTCATCACTTTGAATGCTAATGATGAGGAGTGGTTATCTTAGAGATAATGGCCAAAGTAAAATTGTTAACATTGGTAAATTGGTATCACTCCCTCTACTTTTATTGACAATAATCTGCTTATAAATGGATTAAATTATAACTTGCTTAACATTATCCAATTTTGTGAAAAATATTTTAAAGGTATTTTGAATTATATCTTTGCATAGTTATTACCGCATAAAATTTATTGGTCATATGTTTAGAAATGTTTATATTGTTGAATTGAATGACCATAGTTTTGATTATCTAGTTATCATAAATGCTAAAATAGGTGACTCTAGTTATGACATCGTAGACTTACTTATGTTAGCATGGATTCTCTTTCTAAATTATTCAAAAATGATTTCGTTAAATGTTTGTCAAAATTAAATTTTGAAAAAGATAAGATTTGTGATGCATGTAAGTTTTAAAAATAAACTAGAATTTCTTTCAAGTCTAAAAATATGATTTCAACTTCTAGACTGTTAGAACCTTTGCATATGGATTTATGATTATTGATGGTTTTCTCGATTTACATGGTTTTTATTCTTAGCTAACAAAGATAAAGCTTTTCCTATATTTCAAAAATCCTTTTAAAAACATTTCAAATGAAAAAGGTTTTCTTGTTTTATCTATTAAAGTATTCATAGAAAAGAATTTAAAAACTATCACTTTGAAAATTTTTGTAATGGGTATAGCACAAAGAAAAGATAGGACGTTAGATTCATGCTATATTTGATAAGTCTAATGATGTTCCATCAAGAAAGAGAAAGGTCTTCAATGATTCAGATAAAATTGATGATCAAATCAAGGAGCTCACCTTGGAAGAGAAAGAAAATTTAACATGATGAACCCTAAGGTAATGCTGAATTTGAAAGAGAATGAAGGTATGTCCATAATCACCCTAAAGAGCTAATATTAAGTGATCCATCTTATGATATTACGATTAGATCATCGTTTAGGGATTCATGTAATAATTTAATTTTTGTTCCTTATATAGAACCTAAATGGCATGCATGATAATGGACACTAGTTAGTAGATCACATAATAATCTAATTATTGAAACTAAATGAATATTTAGAAACTAACTAGATGAGCATAGTTATTAGAGATAAAGCAAGATTGGTAACTATAGGATATAATCAGTAGAAAGATATTGATTTTGATGAATCTTATGTTCATATTGATAGATTAGAAACTATTAGATCACTCCTTGCATTCACATCTTATATGATTATATTAAATGGTTATTGAAAGCACTTTCCTTAATGATTATATCGTTGAACAAGTGTTTGTTGATCAACCATCCGGATTTGAAAATCACTTGTCTTCAAACCATATATTCTATTGAACAAAGTTTTATATGGTTTGAGACATGTACCCTGGATGTGGTATGATAGGCTTATTAAGTTCTTGGTTAGCAATAAATTTATTAGTAAAAATGTTGATGCAATATTATTTATTAAAAGTGAAAATGATATATGTTGATAGTACAAATTTATATAGATTTAGTACTACTAATGATACCTTGTGCCAAACTTTGCTAAGTTTATACAGAAAGAGTTCGAGATAAGCATGATGGGTGAACTCAATTACATTCTCAGACTTCAAATCAAGCAATCAAAGAAGAAAATCTTCATAAGTACATGAAGGAAATCTTAAAAAAAAATTGGCATGGAGAAATCCAAATGTATCGGTACCCCTACGAGTTTATCATGTAGATTAGATTCTATTAGTACTGATAAAATTATTGATTTGAAACTTTAAAGAAGCATGACCATGCTACAATTGGTATCAGTTTGATTTGTATACTCCTTGCTTGACATGATTCTATTGAAATGACCACACTATGAAATTTATGCAAGCTCATACTAAAAAATAGGAAAAAAGGACTGTACTATAAAATTTCTTAGCAAAGAAGTAACATATTATGAGTATAGGAAATAAATGCATTGTTCAGATCGATCTCTTACTAGCACAAAAATAATAATTTAATTGTCAACTTTTTTTAAGGAAAAAAATCTTTTTAGCATATAATAGGAAGTATGTTTTGTTTATGGATTATTTTGCTGCCTTAAATTTGTTTTTTCTGGTCTTATTGATTTATCTATATAAATGTATGGTTCATGTGATTGAATGGACACAGCAAAGGGTGCAAGTGGGCAGGGAGGCAAGAAGCAGGGGGAAAGATGAGGAAAGAAGGATGAAAAGGGTGGAGATGCACTGGAGCTGGAGGTATACAACCAGGGAATGTTCAAGAAGAGCGGGGAATGCCCCTACGGCGAGCACTGCCAGTTCGCCCATTGTGATACCCCTTCCAAATTAGTCCCGCATCGGATAATTTAGGAAGGGTGAAATAGTTTATAACCATTAAGTAAGATGAACAAAAATCAATTTGATCCTTTTTGGGCTATGGTGACCCAAGTTGGTATGGATCTTATCCGTCTTGCTTTCTTATAACGAAATAGGTTCATGGTTGTATTAAATTAAATTAATTTTGATTGATACATGAATATTAAATTGAAAATTGAACCTTATTGTATAAAGGTTGATATGGCTTAAGGTAGAGGATATGGTCGACCTAGAAGGCCAATCCGATTCGCCGATGGCACAACTGCATGGGAGCCCTCGCAATCATAAGGAAGTGATACAGTCTCAACATTGCATGGTTTGTGCTAGGAGGAGCCCCCTATGGTCCCCACCACTGAAGTTCCTAATGCCCCTAGAGTGGAAACTATAGAAGCAGGGACATCAGGAGCATGAAATACGGAGGAACCTAGGGTATAGCCCAACGAGCATGTGACTACTGCCCTGTTACTAGATATTTTGCTGCAACAACAAGCTGCATCAAGAGCAGATATGATGAAGATAGAGCTGCAACAGCAGCAACAACATCAATTCTTACAGTAATAATTATAGCAGCAACAACTACAATAACAACTATGGGATCACAAAACTCAACCTGAACGTCGAGTTAACCTGACTGAGTTCAAGAAGTATGCACCATCGGCTTTCAAGGGCACTACTAGCCCTATGGAGGCTGAGAGTTGGTTGAAAGAGATTGAGAAGGTATTCCAGGCCTTGAAATGTCCAAAAGAGGAAAAGGTCAACTTTGCAACCTTCATATTGCTTGGTGAGGTAGCTGATTGGTGGGAGACAGAGAAAGAAAAACTTGGCCCTAATGATGCACCGCACACCTAGGGGGAATTTAAAAATGTTTTCTATGAAAAATATTTTCCTCAGAGTGTTAGATTCCAAAAGTTTTGAGAGTTTGATTGTCTTGACCAAGGCAGTATAACAGTGGCACAATATACTACAAAGTTTGAAGAATTATCGAGGTATGCACCCACAGTAGTTGCATAGGAAATTATTCGGGCTCATAAGTATGAAAATGGACATAGGGACCTGATCCGACAATGAGTGGCTACTTTTGAGTTGACTACCTATAAGAGATGGTGAACAAGGCTTTGGTGATAGAAAAAGAATTTAATGATACACAAGCTACAAAGGAAAGGGCTACGAAGAAAGAGGTAGGTTTGAAAATTTTCAAGTTCAAGACAAGAGAAACCTTAATACAAAGAGGCATAATAATGCATCCCAGGTGATGGAACACCAAATAAAGGTGAAGTCAAGTATTTCGAATGTGGAGGACTACATTTCCTAAGAGATTGCGGGCTATCACAAAAGAGGTGCTACACAGGTGGACAGCCAGGTCACATAGCAGCAAAGTGTCCCAAGAGGAAAGAACCACAAGAAAAACTAAGTCTCCAGTAGCACCACAATCAAGGGAGGTACCAAAAAACCTCAAGTTTAAGGGCATATCTATGCACTCTTAGAGCCAATGCTAATGCCTCAAATGCTACGGTGACAGGTATGATTAAGTTATTATCCCATACAATGTATGAATTGTTTGATCCGAGTGCTATACATTCCTTTATATCTACTTATTTTGTTAAAAATATCAAGTTTATACTTTTAGAAGTTGAGATGTGTGTCTCTACACCAAGTGGAGATATTATGTTAGTGGAGTCAATGTGTAAGGATTGCATATTAACCATTGGGGATATGAAGATGAAGGCATATTTGTTAATTTTAGAAATGAAGGATTTTGATTTGATTCTTGGGATGGATTGGCTAGAAGCTTATCATGTTACAATTGACTATTTTGAGAAGATAGCAAAATTTCAAATTCCTAGGTAAGCTGAGTTTAGTTGTATGGGTGGCAAGTCATCTGCCTAACTAAAAATGATATCGACACTATAGGCCAAGTAGCTTCTTAGAAAAGGTTGTGAAGGGTATTTAGCTGTAGTGCTATATACCCAACAAAAGGAGCTTCGCACAGAGGACATTCTTGTTGTGAACGAGTTTCTTGATGTTTTTCCAGATGAGTTATTAGGGTTACCTTTGGATAGAAAGATTGATTTCTCTATTGATCTGATCCCTAGTACTAGTCCAATTTCAAAGACCACATATAGGATGGCTCTAGTAGAATTAAGAGAGTTGAAGAAACAGTTGCAAGAGTTATTAGATAAGGGCTTTATCAGACCAAGTGTGTCCCCTTGGGGTGCTCCTGTACTATTTGTGAAGAAGAAAGATGAAAGTCTCAAGCTATGTATAGATTATCGGGAGCTGAATAAGATGACTGTATGAAAAAAATATCTCTTACCAAGAATTGAAGATTTATTTGATCAATTGCATGGAGCATAAATATTCTCGAAAGTTGAACTTCGATCAGGGTACCATAATTGAAGATAAAAGCCAAGGATATATCGAATATAGCTTTTAGGACGAGATATGGGCATTATGAGTTTTTGGTTATGCTTTTGTTTGACCAATGCACCAGCAGCATTTATGGATCTTATGAATTGGGTATTCAAATCTCATTTGGATCGATTTGTGGTAGTATTCATTGGTGATATTTTGATCTATTCAAAAGGCTCATAAGAACATGGAGAACATTTGAGGATAGTACTACAGACTCTTCGGAAAGAGAAGCTCTATGTAAAGTTATCTAAATATGAATTCTGATTGGATAGTGTTGCTTTTCTTGGACATGTAATCTCTAAGGAAGGTATTTCAATGGATCCAAAAAAAGTGAAAGCTATGGTTGCACGAATAAGCCTTCTAATGTGTCTGAGATACGTAGTTTCTTGGGATTAGCGGGATACTATCGAAGGTTTGTTGAAGGATTCTCCCATATTGCCATACCTCTAACTCGCTTGACTCAAAAGCGAGTGAAGTTTGAATGGATAGAGGATTGTGAGAAGAGCTTTCAAGAGCTGAAAAGATGATTAGTAATGGCTCCGGTATTGACTATTCCAGCTGGAACTGAGGGTTTACCATCTATAGTGATGCATCACGTAGAGGACTTGGATGTGTATTAATGCAAAATGGAAAGGTGATTATTTATGCCTCTAGACAATTAAAATCATATGAGCAGAATTACCCAACTCATGACTTAGAATTGGCAGCGATAGTGTTCGCTTTAAAAAAATGGAGACATTAATTGTACGGAGAACAGTGTGATGTCTTCACTATCACAAAAGCTTGAAGTACATTTTTACTCAGAAAGAAATAAATTTGAGATAGAGAAGATGGTTGAAATTGATAAAGGATTATGATTTGACCATTAACTATCATCCAGGGAAGGCTAATGTGGTAGCCATGCTTTAAGTAGAAAATTTTTAGGTGAATTGGCAGCTTTGATAACTAATCAAAGACATATTTTATTGGATTTGGATAGAGTTGGTATTGGGGTCCAGATATATGACCTCAAGGTTCAACTTACTATACTTACAGTACAGCCTACCCTAATAGAGAGAATTAAGATGTCTCAGAATGAGGACTCAGAGTTACAAAAGATTATAAAAATGGTAGAGATCGATGTTCAAACATAGTTTTGAATTCATGAGGATGGTTCACTGAGATTTGGGGACAGACTTTGTATACCAAATGATAAAAAATTGAAAGAAGAGATTTTGGGTGAAGCATATGGTTCAACCTATACTATGCATCCTGGAGGTACCAAGATGTACCGTGAGCTAAAGAAAAACTTTTGGTGGACGGGTATGAAACGGGACATAGCTCTTCATGTTGCTCAGTGCTTAGTATGTTAGCAAATGAAAGTTGAACCTACTAGACCATTGCAGTCTCTTGATATTCCTTAGTGGAAATGGGAGCGTATCACTATGGATTTTGTGACTGGCTTGCCAAGAACCCCTCGGGGTAGTAATGCTGAATGGGTGATTGTGGATTGATTGACCAAATCAGTCCATTTCTTACCATTTAAGGTTGGATTCTCTTTGGAGAGGTTGGCAGGCATGTACATATAAAAATTGTGAGGATGCATGGAGTTCTAATGACTATTGTATCTGATCGGGATAGAAGGTTGTATCCTAGTTTTGGAAAGGTCTTCATAAAGCACTTGGCAACAAGTTGAGCTTCAGTACTACTTTCCACCCACAAATGGATGGACAATCAGAACGGACCATACAATTCTTGGAGGATATGCTAAGAGCCTGTGTTATAGATTTGGATGGTGCATGGGATAGTCATCTGGCCTTGATTGAGTTTGCTTATAATAATAGTTATCAAGCAAGAATCCAAATGGCTCCTTATGAACCACTATATGGAAGAAAATGTCGGTCTCCAATTGTTGCGATGATGTTGGTGAGCAAAAATTTTTGGGACCCGAGTTAGTGCAACAAGCTATGGAGAAAATATAAGTAATTCAGAACATATTCGCACAGCTCAAAGCAGACAGAAGAGTTATGCTGACAACAGAAGGAGAAAGCTAGAATTTTAAATCGGTGATCATGTGTTCTTGAAGGTTTCTCCTAGCAAGGGTGTGATGAGTTTGGACTTCGGGGTAAACTGAGTCCCAGATACATTGGTCCATTTGAGATTTTAGACAGAGTTGGGGAGGTGGCATATCAACTAGCATTACCATCAACTCTGTCAAATGTGCACAATGTCTTTCATGTGTCAATGTTGAAGAAATATGTTTTAGATCCAAATCATGTGGTAGAGTATGAGCCATTGCATCTTCAAGAGGACCTGACTTATAATGAATACCCATTGCGGATTATGGACAGAAAGGATTAGGTTTTACGTCATCATACTATACATTATGTGAAGATACAATGGAGCAACCACTCAGAAAAAGAGGCCACTGGGAATTGGAGTCAGAAGTAAAAGAAAAGCATCCTCAACTCTTTGATGTATCTGGTAAGAAAAATTTCAAGAACAAAATTTATTTTAAGGGGGGGAGAATGTAAGGCCCATGGAATTGGACTGGCCCAAGTGGACCAGTCCAATCCTACTAAACGCATATGTTACGCATGGAAATAGGGGCAGCATGAAAAAAAGGGGAGCAAGCGGCAGGGGGGCTAGGGGGGGGGGGGGGGGAGGGAAGCAAAGCCCTCCATCGCCAGTGAAAGGAGAGGCCAAAAAAGAAATAGAGGGAAAAAGAGAGAAAAAGAGGAACCTCTGTTCCTTTGCTCTTCTTCCGAGGATGCCACCATTAGGATATCGTTGGACGCTAGGAAAGAGAGTTAAGTCCTTAATGGGTCATTAGAGATGGAAAGAAAATAGGCACAGGTGATGAACACGGTGAGGGATTAAAAAAAAAGAGAGGGGGGGAAGAGGAGAAGGGTGAGTGCTCCAATTGCGGCACAGACCCAATTATGGGTTTTAAAAAAAAATAATTTTTATTTTATTTTATATTAAAAGTTTATTTCTATCAATTAAATCAAATATGTAAATTGTGTCAGCTGAAGGGGACAACCAGTGTAACAGGGAGGAGTTAAATTTGAGTCGTCACTGAGGGATTGTTAGCCAAATTGTAAAGTAAGAATCTCCTACATAATTTTTATCGATATTGTATAATAATAATTATTAATTTTTTTATGATTTACGTTGGGTGAATTATGGATTTTATGCTATTTTTTGATTCTTGGTGTGGTTTGGTTGATGAATATTACCTAATTATGACTTATGAAATTGTTATTGTCACGGTTGAGTTGCGATGCATTGATATGTAGTTGAGTTATGATGCATTGATATGCATACCATGTATTGGTTATGATACATGAGTATATGATGGTTGATGCTCTAGACTGGCCATGTGAAAGCCTTGCCATAGGCTAGAAATATGGTAGTATTGCCAGTCATAGGCTGGAGTGTGACAATGTGGATCCCACCATAGGCTAAAAATATGGTAGTATTGCCCGTCATAGGCTGGAGTTTGACATCGTGGTTGCCCCGCCATGGGCTGAAATGTGGTTATGGTAGTCTAGTGCTAAAACCAAATGGATTTGGATCCAATGTATGATTGGTTGAGTCTGAAGTTATTAGATGTGTGTTACATGATTGCATGATGGCATCTATATTTATTGATTTGGTAGTTTGGTTTTACTTAATCATGTATTTATATCAAAAGGATTGTCTATTAAATTGCTATGTAAGAAGGTAAATTTTATGTAGGGGATTCTTACGGGGCTGTTGAGCTCATTATATCTGTTGATAATTTTTTACAGTTAAGGTGATTAATTTGATAGGATGGGATGAGCGATGTTGCAGCTATTGCGATTAGTTAGATAGATATAAATTCTATTTTAATGATTTTTTTTAAGATAGTAAGGAAAATAATGAACTTATGTTTATGACATTAGTGGATGTTTACCTAATTTTTAAAAAAATTATGATAATTGCTATTTCTTTAAATGATAAAATTTTTATTGAATATAGTATGGATTGTTTATATCAGGCCTTGCATGGTCTCTAGGGCTTGCCTTAGGGTTCATGCGGCCGCGTCATGTAGCCAAATCAGATGGTGGATTTGGTGTGTGACAGAAGTGGTATCAAAGCCATGCACCAGCCGGAGTGCAGAGCTAAGTGCCATACAGGGTAAATTGTTACATCAATAAGGAGCCACCTCTTGAGCCTGTGGGAGGAGCACCTCTAGAGTCGTGCCTGTGCAGGAGCTAAGTGCCACACAGGCAAAGTGCTACGTTAATGGGATCCACCTCTGAGCCTTTGGGGGGAGCACCTCTAGAGTCCTGACTGCCTGGTGGATATGATCATGTGCCTTTGACAACGAGGATGTCACCCCTTTAAGGGGGGTAGATTGTGATTCCCCTCTAAATTAGTCCCACATTGGATAATTTAAGAAGATGAATGTTTTATAACTAGTTAAGTAAGATGAATAAGTACCAATTGAATTCTTTTTTGGCTGTGGTGGCCCAAGTTGGTATAGACCTTGTCCGTCTTGCTTTCTTATAACAAAATAGGTTCGTTGGTACGAGCCCGGATCATTACAACCACGGCATCACTGTGCTTCACCTTGTTATCCGCCAACCCCCGCTATAAGACCGAGATATGTCGTATGATCCTTGCTAGCGACACTTGCCCCTACTGCCACCGCTGCCACTTTCACCACACCCTCTTCCCCTCCGCTCTTCCTAATAATTCTTATCTACCACCAACATCATAAAATAATATTAAAAAGACCAGCAAACAGATGCTCTAAATCTCCTCCTCCTCCTCCTTTCCCCCATCTCATTTGGGAGAAAGAAGAGGAAAATAATAACAACAATTAAATTAGTGGTGAGGCTATGGGAATATCATAGAAGTGTTGATAAAAGGTAGGTAAGGATGGTAGATCGGTCAGCAAGATTTTTATTTTCTCATTTCTATATGTTCCATTACATTGATATCTGTTTCTTCCTCTTAACTATCATGTGTCGATTTTGGAGGGGGTGAAAATTCTCTTGTAAGGCGATGGGGGACACGGGGAGGGTGAGATGACAGGATGTGTTTCTCACATGTTTTGTGTCTTGCGGTTTCTTATTTTTTCTATTTACTCCAAACGTACGTCTCCACCAACCTCTTGTAATGATCAAAAGACATGGCTGCTGTGCAAGAAGGAATATTTCCCAATCATGCTCGTATGTCTGTGGTATTTAACTTAGTTTGTTTATTAAAAATAAAGGATGATTAATTTACTGTTGCTCAATCTGGGTGTTTTGTGCAAAAAGTTGGATGGATTCAATTTTCTTTTGTGATGAGATCCTAAGCATGCACTTGAGTATTCAAGGCCAGTCTACCAAGACGTACGGGTTTAAAATTTTAATCATGTCGCATTTAGTTGAGCATAAAATTTGAAATACGCCTTTGTTGAGTGTTTGGGATTCGATTGCATGCATTTTTATTGATGGATTTGGTGCTACCAGCGGTGTAGGTTCAAAAAAAAAAAAATCCCCACGGGGATACAAACACCACTTGACATGAGAACCCAATAAAAACTATTCAGCTAGGTTTAACTTCCACCTATGTGCAAAGTAGCTTATTTTGTCATGCAAGTCATTCTATGCTTGTCCTTCTTTAGCTTTCTTTGCCTCCGATCCTTTCTTTTCCTTGTTTGAGAGCACTCAGTGACATTTAGAATTGAATGCTTTGCATGAAATGAGTTGTCGCATATATATATTTCTTGAGGATCTAGCCATCTAAGACTCTCATTTGCTAATTCTAAATGATGTGCAATGTTATCACAAGTTTTAATATTTATATTATACTTCATGTTGATCCTCATGTGCTCTGAATTATCGGCATGGATTGAATGGCTCCTTATATTTGTTATTCATTAGTAAGGATATGACTAGCTAACTTTAATTTCTCAGCCATATTTGATCTCTCTTTTAGATGCTACCTCATTGAATGATTGTGGTGCTTTCCGTAAGTGTCAAATTTGATCTTTAACTTTCTTAACTATTAAATTGAAGTGCTTTCATATTTATTTTCTAAGGCTCCCTACATCTCCTAATTAAGCAATTGATTGCTCTTTGAACTTACACAAGAGATACTTTTCAGCAATATAATGTGAACCATGTTATTCTTTTTTTTGCAGGCTTGATATATATAGGTCTCAAGAGCTTTTTTATGCTGAATTAAAATTCTAAACTCAAAAGACTAACATATTGTGTAAAACAATCTATTAGTGAGACATAAAATCATAGAGTTAATATTGGCATAATATAATTATTTTGTTTAAATTAAATTAATAGTAATCAGACAAAAGATATGGGATTGAGAAGTTACCATGCTTCGAATTATCTTTCATAAACAAATATCTAATTATCATAACTTAGTTTATTTGCAAAATTTTAGTTTTAGATGAGAACTTCTTAGGCTTTACCAACCTAAAACTTTTCTAAGCATACTACACTTTTCATAAAGAAAACCGCATGCTTACATAAGCATTTTAAAAAAAATGCATGTAAACATTATAACTTCATGATTCAAAAGAAAAATGATATGAGAATCTTGTATATCAATCAGAATTCTCTACTAATTACTTTATATTTTTGAAAATAGAATTATATATGAAAATAATCTTCTTCTATAAAAATAAAACCTTTCTAAACTTATATGCAAAATTTATGGGAAAAATTAATCTCCTTACTATTATAAGCAATTATCCAATAGTGTAAAATTAATAACAGATTCCTAAAAGATTTATAATTATATATAAGACTCATATGATATTAGCAGCCACATCAGCACAACTTATTTATTGTGGTATACTAATTTTAAATTGGGCATCACGTCTCTAAATTTATAACTCAATGCCATTGAGTCCTACAATCCAACGGCTTCAATGAAAAATTATTAATGTGGCGATGGAGGAAGAGCCTATGGATTATCAGTAATTATCTCATTCTTTCTTAGCCTATTCGGTGGCTAGAGAGCACAATATTGATAGTCTTTTTCATCAAAAAAATATACTTATATAATCTTTTTTCATACAAATTTTAACTAAATTTAATATTTTAATTTTTCTTTTGCGTTATTCAAACATTGTTTTCTTTTCATTCTGTGTGTGTAAACTTATAAAAATAAGTTCCACAAGTTTCTCTAATTAATAATAAGAGAAAAACCTGTATGTCACTTATCTAAAACTATGCTTATTTCGCTTAAAGAAGATTTTTGAGCGAGAAATTAGATACAATGATTCTCAAAAGGAGAAACAATACAACCCATCTTTATATCTTTGTAAAGATCACTTTTTTGTTTTGTTTTTTTTTTTTTTTTTGATAACAACCTTTTTTTGTCTTTACTTGGTATTTATATTCATAATTTCATATTGCTATTATGGTGGCTTCATTTATGTTATATAAAACCGGGATGCAACTTGGGTGGGTTACAATAGATTATAAATGATCTCAGCTGGCTATAAATCGGGGTACACAAAACACAAGCTCAGAAATTTCCGCACTTCAACGAGCACGGGCCAAGGGTCAGTCCAACAAGCTACAACTAAGCTCGGATGGAATCAGGCCAACAATTAACTAGTTACAAATCAATATTTAAAAATAATCATTCTCATTTTCTCTTTATAGCCTTCCAAATTTGAATAAATAATTGATTTACAATCCTCAACTGGAAGAATAATGCATTAAATAACTGCCACTTTTATCTAATGATAGATAATTTTAGCATTGTATTTTTATCATAATTATATATAATATGGACGCCTACCATATTGGACTACACTGAATTGGGCTCAAAACCCTGCTGATTTAAACCGGGCCAAAGATTCGTGACCCAATCTCTATCCAATCCATAGAAACATTGTTCCAGCCTTCTTGTATCGTGAGTTTGATCGTGCAAGCGATAGATTAACTCAACCCAATAACCATACCTAAATCAATATACATAAAATTATATTATATCCCAAATGTGAAATTCAAAAGTTAGATAGTTTCTTCTGGCACTATTTGTGAAAGGAAAAAAGTCATTTACCATTGTGAGGAAGCAACCTACCAAGAATGGAGCTTTTTTTTATATATATAAGGAAAAAATTATTACAAGGAATGATAAAACAATAAGTTTCTCAATTCAAGCGGGTAAAGTTGGATTATATCAAATTATCTTCAAATACTGTTATCTAAAAATATCATCTTATTCATCATTTTTATGAAATATTCTTTGTGCATCGACCTTCGGTGCACAAGTATGCATCAATCGCGTGGATTGACCGTCCACACATGCCGACTCATATATGGAGTCTCATTGGGTCTTTTTTTTGCATTGCATGCACATATGCATATATAGGTGATCAATCAGCATGATTGATGCATATTTTTATGCATCAGCATGCTTTATACATCGAAGGCCCGTGTATAAAGACTTTCTTTTATTTTTATATAGTGCAACTGTATTACTTGATACAATGTAAAATAGGAAATCATGAACCAATCAAGTCTCTTCAAAAATTGCAACGCTAGTGCACGCCACCGCCTCTAAGGCTACTCATCAACGATTACAATATTTATTTATCTTTGGTTGTTTAAAATCATCAGAATAAATAAAATATTATAAACATTACAGTATTTTTTATGCTCCTTATTTTCCATAAACTATATAACTGAACTGATATTACCATCGTTATTTATGTTCTTAAAAAAATATAAATTTTGATTTGCTATCATGCCTGAAAGTATTGGTCAATCGCATGCAAATACTATTTATTACTCCCCAGGCTTTGAACTGGAAATTATTGCTGTCGACTAATACGAAGATATTTACTCAAAATATTATTTTCTTAGTTAGACGAATCTATTCTAAAATGCTAAGCAACGATCATTGTAATAGGATAATATAATTGTTATAAATTAAAGGCGTGGAAGATGGAACGAGCCAGCCTGGTCGAATCTTTGATTCAAGGCATGCTTACTCTTCTCCTCACCATATTTGAACGCTTCGAAAACCCAATCATGATCGAGATAACAACGGCATCGTAACAGCTTGCAAATCGAACGGATATAGATGGCGCAGGTACTAAATAAAAGAATATATATATATATATATATATATATATATATATATATATATATATATATATATATACACTGAGATTTTGATTTATATTTAAATGATATTTAAAATTTATTTTAAATTTAAAGAAGAGTAAGATAAATAGAATGTATGTGTTAGATTAAAAAATTTAAATTGCATATTTGTAATCCCTAAATAGCCTCAAGATTAATTAAATTAATCATATACAACACGTATTCTTCTCTAATATTGTATAATATTGATTTTTAATAAATAGAATAAAGCTGATAATTCTTGAAAAAATAGAAGGAAAAAATCCTGAATGGCCCCCTCCTCCTTTTATTTTGTTAACAAAAAAAACAGAGACGGGCTCTTACATACTTCTTATTTTATTTTTTTTAAAAAAAGAAAACCTCAATTAGCGCCCAAGCTACTCTTGAATCGTGTACAGATTTTTTTTTTTAAAAAAATTCTGTGAACCATACACACATGGTATACAATTTTTTTTTTGTTCTTTTTTTAATAGTATTTTGAATTGAATAAAAAAAGATGGATGCATCATATACGTCCTTTATTTTAAAAAAATAATTAAAAGCTATTAAATGCAATATTGCGGCAAACTCTCTCCTTCTCTCCCTCCTTCTATAACCTCTTAAATAAAAAAATAGAAGAGAAAATTAAAATTACCTTGTTTGAATGGAGTTAAAAATAGAAAGAAAAAAAACCTAGAGAAAAAAAAAATAGAAGAAAAAAAAGAAGTTGACCCATGTAAAAGATTTCTCTCTTTGAAGAAATCTCATCGTTTTTTTTTTTCTATTTTTTATTTTATTTTATTTATTTTTTCTTCCTATTCTTCTTTTCATTCAAACATAGTAATAAAGTTTTAGTGACAGCTTGTCACCTTAATCGCTATTTAAATCTCCTTCTACTTTTAAACCGTTTTTGTCGCTGACCGGGCGCCAGCGATGCCACGGGATTTTAATCTCCTTATACTTTTAAACCTTCTATTTAATCTCCACGTCCGTCCTCCAGCATTATAAAGCAAAGCTGATCCCTCTTCTCTATTCATCCTTAACAAAAAGAAGAGAGTCCGGGTGTGGGGCAGAAGGGAGAGGTAGGAGTGATCTTTTGATGCTGTTCGAATGGGGTTGGTGTGAAATATTTCTCCTCCCTCGAATTTCTTCTCCTAATCTTTTCATAGGAAAAGAAATTCTGGGTAGAAGAATTTTTCAATACCTCCATTCCAACGGTTTCAAGTTTCTCCTTCCTATCCCTTTCTGTCCTCTGCTTTCTGATTTGTTGTCACCTGAAGAAAGAAATGGGAGGAAGTCCCACAATCCCTCTCTTTCGTTCGTATTGTTTTCTAGAACTCTTTACTGTTTTCTATTAGAACTCTTTTTTAAACTGCTGGTGTTGTATATTTGTTGTTTTTTTTCGGATAGTTTTCACCCTTTACACATGAATTTTTTTCGGATAGTTTTCACCCTTTACACATGAATTTTTACCTGTGGCTTTTTTCGGTCCCTCAAGAAATTTTGTGCAAGAAGTAACCATTCTTTTTATCTTTAGTTCTGAGTTATCGGTGGTTTCATCACATTTTTCGCGCTAAAGTTATTGCAGTCGATCGGAGTTGGAGTTAATGTAATTTTTTTTTTTGTTGAACGAACTAGTTTCGTATTTTTCAGTAGGTACCTTCTTTGATCTTAGATGAGAATTGTTTTAATTCCTTTATTAGTTGAAACCTCTGCTGTCTCTGTCCAGATATTGCAATATTTACACCTCTGTGGTGAACTATGAATTTGTTTTCCAAATAGCATCTGATTTGGGAATGGGAATCATGGGATTGGTTGGCTGTTCATCGCGTACTCATGTTCAACAGAAATCCTAAATTATCTATTGTGATTTTTCTTGATTTATTCGCAAAATGTAAATGAAATTTTAGGAGAACCAAAAAAAAAAAAATGCAAGCACTTGTAAATGCATTGTATCATAGTCTTAGTATGATGATGGTGAAAGGATTTTTTTTTTGTTTTTTCCCCCTCTCTGCTCGCAATATATAGTCCGGCTCAATTCGCAAACAAGCTTACCCCGAGTGCTAATATCTCTATAATTTCATAAATGCTTGATGAATTTAATTTAATCACGACTCAAACGTTAGACACCAATGGGATTTAAATTAATTTTTATGTTGATCATGATGTACCATATTTTGAGTACAAATTCTCTATGGTATACATTTTGCATTACGAAGTGTTATACATGATTGGCTGTGATTATATTTAAAAAAGTATGGTTAGTATCCATGCAGGCATTAGTTGTGGATGAACATTAATTTATTATATTTAAAATATGACAGCCCTATAAATTTGTATAGTATTTTATGTTATAAAATTTATATTGTAAAGGTTTTAGTATTTTATGTTATAAAATTTATATTGTAAAGGTTCTCATATTATTATTCTTTTTTAAATGATGCATTTTTTTTTGTTTATCCCCTGACTATTATAAAGAAGAAGAATAGTAAAAATTATAATATCCCAAATATTTTTTAAAAAAATAGTCCACAAATGTGCTTATAACTCAAGTTTACCGACTATTAATTAATTTTTACTCAAGTTTTGGGCTAACATGCGGGCTTTGGACATTACAAATAGTATAAGAGTCGATCCGAATATACAAAGTTGGTAGGCATAAGAAAATAGCTACCCATAGAATGATGGTAGAATTCTGCCATAGCGTAGAGCCACTCTTGCAACTTGCAACGCTAACGATCAAGATCAAGGATAGATTGATTATTTTATGAGGTGCAACAAGAACGTCGCATTACGAAATATTTAAAAAAAATTAAATTTATTTATTTATTATTATGAATTTTTATTTCCTTGTCATAGAAGTTAACGACTGACTTCAGAAATTAATTAAACTTTTAAAATCCATTGTGCAATCAAGGATTATACAGAAATTGTATTAATAATAAAGATTTTTTTTTAACAAAAAGGTGCAACTATTCAATGGCCCTGAGTGGCATCGTTTCTCCTATGTTTTTCGTAGAGGATGCAAATCTACGTCTTTCTTTAGTAATAAAAATTGATAATAATAATATCACGAACTTTATGGGATCAATAATGATGCCTGTCCAACGAAAAATCGAGTTTCTGATAGCAGTGACTCAAAGGGGTGTTTTACGAATTTAAAATTTTTAAAAATTATTGAAAAGAGAAATTCTTTTACGATTGAATTAAAACAATCCCTTCAATGCACCAATATGAAGGATCTGCAATGAATAAAATTCTTTTCTATCTTGAATTTCTCGTATCTTGTTTCATCCAAGCATTGACTTGTTTAGCTAAGAATGATTTGATTACCATGTATTAACCTATTAAACTATTATTAAAACAAAAACTTAAGAGTAACTCAGGAATCTTCAACAATAAAGTCCATTTGCATTTTTTCATTATTTATAAAATTATTAATAACTATACCTTACGAAGCAAGCTTTTCTTTTGATAAATGGATTAATGTTCGCCATAAGTTTTATGATTTGCTTTCTTCTTTTTTTTATATATATAAAAAATATATATATTAATAAAATTTAATGAGGAAAAATTTTTTCCTTACTATTTTTTTAAAGAAAAAAAATATACTTATATTTAAGAAATGACCAAGACACATGCACTGTTAGGTTTTTTCTGGGCAAAAGGCTATTGCTGCTCCTAAAATGAACCATATTTGATTGGCATTAAATTTTGAAGCCAACTCTGATCCACTTCTGTCCACTTTGATTGAATGGAAAAGACTCTGTGCATCACCTTTGGTGCATAAAGCCGTGCACTGGGTGCGACCATTGATCGTGCGTGATTTATAAAAGACTGTGCATCATCTTTGATGCACAATGCCGTGCATCAGATGCGGTCATTGGTTGCACGCCATGGCCTATAAGCTGCGCGGGCCTGGTGCATTGTTTAATAGATCCATCTCATGACGATGTAAACGGTTAATAGTTGTTCATTAGCCGTGTTTGTTGAAATGTTAACATCGCAAATAGTCATGCACAATCATGTGAGCAGTTAAAAAGTTTGGTTTCGAATGCATGGAGCTGGAGTCAATATTAGTTTATTGGTTAAGTGGTGACTTGGTTGTGCTTTGAGCAAAAAGAAACCTGCTTTATGGTTTAAGGTTATATAGCAAATTTGTCTTCCAAAAAATGACAAAAACAATTACTCTATAAAAAGCGAATGAAGGACTGCTCAGTTTTTAGTGGACCTTTATCAGAACCATGAACAAGTCCATTGTTATAGGCAAAACAATATTCCAATTCTAAAATCCATGTTATTTTCGTACATAAGCAAATATTTGCCCCTAGTGACTCTTCAAGCCCAACTAACAAAAAAAAGTTGAATCGTAAATAGATAAACATGGGTTGATGGAGTGTCACAGTGGTTTTAGCTGAATATTGTGCTATCTTTGCAGCTGTTTGATGTCTCCTTATTTAAATTGAGATAATGAAATGATGGTGGTTAGGTCTCAAGTTGGAATCTCCAAGAGTAGTTGGAGCAAAGTTTCAAGGCCCTGGCTTGTTCACAGGTCAGCCTAATCATCGGCAGAGCATAGTCACTTTTGTAAAACAAATGAAAGTGATCAAGTGTAACTCTCTTCAATCTTTAATTTTAGCTGATGCCAAATGATCTTGGAGCAACCTGATTTCCACTCCCACCCTTCTTCCCCCCTCCTCTCTATGACAACAAACTCAATAAAGTTGGCTGCAGCCCAGAAATGGTACTCTATTTGAAGGTGGCTCTAGGTTCAGAGTCCAAAGTAAAAATAGACTGACTATGTCTTCCCTTGCGAGTGCTTTAAGATTCATGTTCAACTATGTCTTCTTCGATCTCTGTTGTACTTTGACTATGATTCGATCATCTCTGTCTGAGCTATGGTGAACCCTCCTGCACCTAGTCCGACAGCATCCGATGGGGCGAGGAGTACCGAAAGACTGTGGTGTCGAGCTCTGGATGGCCAATTCGGTTGGATTGCCCGATCGCCCTCCCCAGCTAAGGTTTCGAAGCTTGTTCAACTATTCCCAAACATCATCTAAGTTTTGGTACAGCCGCTGGAGAATGAAGTGAGCAATTGTGGGCATTAGGCAATCCTAGCCTGGAGTATTTTTCGGGGTTCCACCAAGGCGATAGTCAGAGAATTTCACCGTGCTAGAATTCCTAGGGATGTTGAAGCAATTTCTCTAGCTCACCGATACTATATCTTTCGCTTCTTAGACTCCCAAGCCAAAGACCTAGTCCTAGGGAGGTCCTGGGTGGCTAATGGTCAAGTGATTGCGGTTGCGGAGTGTCAGTCTGAAATCATTCTGACGACTGATTCTCTCCTTCAAACCTCGCTTTAGATCCATCTTCCTCAACTTTCGATAGAATTTGGGCAGAGAACATCTTATCCTCCATCCTTTCAGTGGCTGGGGACTTCTAGTATTCGAATGATTCTACTAAAGTGAGGAAACGGGAGGGTTTTGCCCGAGCTTGTGTCCATGTTGACTTGGGAAATCCCCTTCGGCCAGGGATGCAGGTTCGAGGGATCAGCGATCCCTTCTAGCTGCAGTTCTCATACGAGAACATTAAAGGCATTTGTGCTCACTGTGGCTCCCTGCACTTCGCCGATTCTTGCGAGTCATTGGGGGATCAGGCGTCTCCTCGGTCGGCTTCAGGTTTGGTCCCTGGATGGCTGCTATCAGGCGATGAAGGCCCACCCAGGATCAGAGTCTGGCTCCTAGGGAGGTGGCTCATCCATATTCTATTCCCACCTTTGTTTCTAAGGAAGTTTGGCAAATTCCAAAGAAATTTGCTCGACGATAGAATGGCCGATCCCCTGCCTCACCGATGGTATTGTCGGATTAGGGAATAGGGCGGTGAGGTTCGTCCTCCTCCTCAGCTGTGCTAACGGTTCAGGAGACCATTGTGCAGTCCCACTCTGCGTGTTGGGCTATTGATAGAGTGCCGGTTGTCACTAAGGGAGGAATCCAGACTGATACTCTAAAGCCTGATACCCTGTTGCCTGAAAGCAGTGATGGCAATCTTTTTTCTAATTTGGTCTATGGAAAAGGGTCGGGTGCCCGAAGACCCATAAGGAATCCAATCCTGGCCCATCTAAGAGGGCCCGTCCTGTGGAGCCTACGACACAAAGAGTGGCCTCCAGATCCTCTAAAGTAAAAGGGAAGGCCCCTCTCGTCGTTAAAGGCAATGGATAGACATCCTTTACTTTTCTGGCTTCCTCCAACTCTGCTGGGGATCGATACCCTGTCTGGTCCAGGGACCAAGAAGTTCCAATGTAAGGTAGGGCCTGATCTAGGGATTGGTTCAGTTACCACTCACTCGAACCAGTTGATGTGCTACACCCATGAGTCTATTGTACTATAGCTGAAGCAGGCTATCCAGCAAGCTGATACTATTGAGGTGATAGATTTATCCCAGTCTGATGACTACTGTACTAAGGGACCTATGGAATGTGATAAGAAGATGATAGGGGTAATGATCGGGGTTCTCCCCAATCAAGCCTCCGGATGAAGTTACTTATCTGGAATGTGAGAGGAGCACTGAAACCATCGTTTTACTCCTCATTTGGGAGGCTTCTGCAGCTTCATAGTTTTGACATTTGTATTCTGTTGGAGATTCGATTGTCTGGAGCTAGTCTAGCTCACTTCCATAGGCAGATTTTTAGATCTTGAGTGTCTTATGCAGTCGAGTCTATCAGTCTTTCTGGTGGTATTTTGGTACTGTGGAGGAATGACAATATTAGAGTGGATGCATTTCATTCTTGTGGTCAGCAAGTTGCTCTGGTCATATCTGAGGGAAGCTCTATCCCTTGGCTCCTCTTGGGTGTTTATGCCAGTACTGACTATAGGGAGCGTCGAGTGTTTTGGGATGAGCTTTAGTCTCTTCTTGCCCAGAGATTTCCCTCTCTTATTGTAGGTTATTTCAATTGCATTGTGGGGGCCTCTAAGAAGAAAGGGGCCAGGCAATCTGCTGGATCTGCCGGCCAAGCTAAGTTTAGGACCTTTATATCTTCTGCTGGCCTACTAGATTTGGGTTTCAGGGGTCTCAATTCACTTGGTGCAACAACCGGACCTTGGCCACTTCTAGTTGGCTTCAGCTTTACCCTATTGTCACTGTCATCACTTGTCCAGAATTACCTCTGATTACCGTCCTATTCTTATATCTATATTGATGTTACTATTTAGCGGAGCAGGCAGTTCAAATTTGAGAAGTTTTGAATATTCTATTCTGCTGCTCGAACCATCATTTCTTAGGTATGGAGACTACCTGTCAGAGGGAATGTCATTTATAGGTTATCTAGGCATATGTACTTGCTAGATGTCGACTCTCTAGATGGAATAGATGGGAGGTGGGGGATATTGTGAGGCTAGTTGAGCATGTTGAATCTATTATTACTACTCTCCAGGCAAAGAGGATCAGAGGGCTTTCTTACTAATTATGATCTTTTATCCCTCCGATCCAGTTTGGCACTCCACCACTCCTTTCTAATGCAATAGGAGACTTTTTGGAGACAGTTTTCGGATCCAGTGAATTCAAGAAGGGGACTGTAATACTAGATTCTTTCATCATGCCACTCTTAAATATTGAGCGGGTATCTGCATCAGGCGTTTAGCTATGATGAGAGACAGTTCCAGAAAGATGTCCAGGTGATCAGGGATCATCTTTTTCATTTCATTCAATCTAAATGGACTGAGCATATTGGTGTGGGTTCCCTATCTACCCTGTTTTGACCCCCAATAGAGTCACTGCTGCAGAGAATGACCTTCTTATTTGGTATTGATAAGGATATTCGGATGGCTTTATGGGATCTTAGTACTGATAAGGCCCTTGGGCTTGATGGATTTCCTTCTTTTTTTCTTTCATCACTAATGGTGTATTTTGGGTTAGGAAGTTATGCAGGAGATCCAGCTTGTCTTTCAATTGAAAGCTATTCCCTCTGATAGGAATTGAACTTTTATTACCCTGATCCCTAAATGGCTAATGCTTCCATTCCTCAGCACTACAGCCTATTAGTCCTTGTACTACCTTATATAAGGCATGCGCTTGACTCTTGGTCTCTCGGATGTGTATGGTTATCCCTCGCCTTATTTCACTGGAGTAGGAGGCTTTTCTTAGAGGGCGTATCATCACTGATAATGCTCTGTTAGCTCAGGAATTCATGCATGACCTTCAGAGCCTCTGTCAGTTTCATGGCCGTTAAGCTGGAGAGAGCTTGAGCTTGTGAGTTTGGGTTTGAGGAGCTATTTATTGATTGAATCTTGGCCTGTGTTCACCGAATATCTTTCTCTATCCTCATTAATGGTGGCCAGACTGATTACTTCCACTCTGAGGTTGGGTTGAGGCAGGGATATCCTCTCTCTCCATTTCTGTTTGTTCTCTGGCTGATGCATTATCTCGGGGCACAGCAGAGCCCTTTTCTAGTCCCCTATAGTGTTGGCCCCCAGGGGCCCTCGATTTTTCATCTACTATTTGCTGATGACTGCATATTGCTGGGTAGGGCTATAGTGTGCAATGATAGCACTTTTGCCACTATACTTCAGACTTACTATCTGGCCTTTGGATAGAAAGTTAATATGAGTAAATCATTGATATGTTTTAGTCTGAGATTAACTCCTACTTTAAGGGGGTCTATCATGCAAATCATGGGCATCTCTGTACAGGCTGACTGGCTATCTTATCTGAGGATACCTATAACAGGGAGATGGCCAAGGATCTCTAACTTTAGTGACCTAGAGAGAAGTGTTCGAGATCGGCTGAACGGGTGGCAGGTCACTGACTATCTATGATGGTGAAAATTACTCTATTATGATCGGTGCTCTCTTCTCTTCCTCTCTATCTGTTATCTAATGCTGTTGTCCCATATAACTTGCTTGAGGAAGATTGAGAGATATTTCAGGGACTTCCTCTGGGCCTCGATGCAGGATGGACATGGTGTTCATCTATTAGCTTGGGATATTGTTTGCTTGCAATTTCTTAGGGGAGGCTTGGGATCTAGTCCTCACTGTTAGGAGGAAGACGTTGATTGCTAGGTATGCCACTCGATACTTGCTTGATCCGCACTGTATGTGGAGTTTATTCATGTATTCCAAATACGATGACTAAATTTCTTCCACTGATCCACTGATCCATAGCTTTCTCGGGAGCACTCTTTCTTTTGGAAAGAGGTTTGCTGGCATGCTCCGGCTATCCTGAATAGCATATCGTGGATGATTGGTGATGGAGCCTTAGTGGATGTTGTTCAGGATACGTGGATTGCTGACCTTCCCCTGTCTCGATGGCCTACCTTTGTCAGCAATACCATTCCTAGTGGGATGAGAGTCATTGATCTTACTGCCCAGGATCATTCTACCTGGGATACCCCTTTGCTGTCCAACTTCTTTGGGGATGAGCTTTATCATTGCATTCTTTCTATTCCTCTCGTCTCGGATCATAACCCTGACATCATGGTTTGAGGAGATCTTGTTTGGCTCGTGCTCCTATCAAGGACCTCCTCAGGGTTTACAAACCTCAGTCCTAGCAGTCATTGGATGTTGCTTGAATCTGGCACCTTTCCATTCATCCTAGGGTCCGACTATTTGTTTGGAAGCTTGCACAGAATTGTCTTCCTACCTGTTCCATACTCTCTGGGTAAGGATTGGGCATTTAACCTACGTGCCCATTATTTGGCACTAAGGAGGAGATGGTTGACCATGCGATCTTCACCTGTTCCAAAACTAGACAGATCTAGCAAATTTCTAGCGACCGACCTTGGGACGTTGGTGCTGCTTCTCATTGCATCTCCTTTCTCGGCTTGATTAGGCAGGACTTAGGAAGAGGCATCCTTTAGAGGGGTACGACGAGGATTACATAGCTTATCAAGTCTGGTTATCCCAGAATTGGCTTGTGTTTATTGATAGTTTGCTCCTTCTCATAGGGTTGTCAAGACAACCTTCTCTTTATTAGTTGAGTACACTTTTCATCAGATAGTTCTTGATTTTGATAGCCCTAGCCTCTAGGGTTTCTATGCTGCCTTGGTAGCATATCGATGTACGGTCTTTATATCTTGGGAGCCCCCACCTCTAAGATTTATCAAAATCAACTTTGATGGGAGTGTTCATGGTAGATCTACAGGATCAGGTTTTGTGATTTGAGGGTCGGATAGTGCGATGCTGGCAGCTGGTGGATTTAGCCTTCTTGACTCCTCGGTGCCTTTAGCGGAGCTGTATGCTGCTTGGGCTGTATTTCCTATGTCATTTGCAGCCTGGGCACCCGTAATCTTATTATTGAGGGGGATGTTGTTACTGTGATTCGTTGGCTCTGTCATGATCACTACGATCATCTGCCTACCAACCTCTTGATCTATGACATTCAATCTCTCCTTCATGATGTTTATGCGTCCAGATATGGCACATCTATAGGGAAGCCAACTCAGCAACAGATTGGATCGCCGTTAGGGTGGTCTATCACTCTAGTTTTTGGAGTTGAAAGTTGAAAGTCCCATGCCCTCTTGTTCTAACCCAAATTTTGTACTCTAATATATCAGGTTTGACTCACCCTAGATTGGTGTGATCATATGCCTGTATAAAAAAAAAGAGTCCAAAGTTATCAATTTTTCTTTGGATTATGTTTCGTTTTAGCTTATGAAATGAAATATTTCGGTATCAGACTGTTTCGATGCCTCATTTTGAAATATATATATATATATATATATATATATATATATATAAAATGTTTATTCATAATTTCTAGTCTTCATAAACAATAATAAAAACAACATAAAAATAAAGATAAAAATTAAAAATTATGTTCATAATTCATAGTTTTCATCATCAACAACAACATACAAATAAGATAAAAAATAAAAACTTGTATTCAAAATTCATTCGCCTCATCAACACAATAAAAATAATGATCTTCATCTTCTACTTGCATATGAGCACTAATTTCTATATTCAAATTAGTGTCATTCTCATCATCTAATGCAACATCTTCTTCATCATCTAAAGCTAAGTAGCTAATGGAGCTTCAATTGTCTCCCAACTTAAATCTTCTCCATCAAGAAGTCCAGGCTCTTTAGAGATCCATTCATCTAATAAATCTATGTTATCAAGACTTATAGGATCCAAAGAGTCTTTTTTCTTCTTCAAATTTCTGTAAAAAAGATAAGATAAGAAAAAAAATTACAGCTTATAAAATTAATTTAAGAACATATAATGCACATAATAGCAAAAAAAATACCTCTCTTGGAGCTTGAGATTGTATCCAACAAAGACTAAATCATTTAGTCTTTTATGTTCAAGCCTATTATATTTTTTGGAATGAATAAATTCAAATGTACTCCGGTTTCTTTAACATCCAGTTGCACTGCAACATTGACTAAGGATTCTAATAGCAAACTTTTGAAGTTCTGGTGTGTTATTTTCAAATTGCTTCCACCATGCAACTAATTAGAAAGATATTATTTGTTGGTAACTTTAGAGAAGAAAATAAAAATCAATAAAAGTAAAAATAATTAGAAAAATATCTGAATTTAGCTTCTCACATTGGTGAATAGCTAAGGACATGCCAAAATCACTTGTTAATTTTTTGTATTCCTTAAGCTGTCCACTTATTTTGTTTTGGATATCGAAGGCAGGGATCAACCTAGTTAATGTTGTCAGTAATCCTCGAGTAACTTCATATTTCCATAGACGAACAAAATCTCCATGAGGAAATGATTAGATGGGCACAATATTTTCTTTTTAATGCCATCTGTTCGTTTACCGTGGTACATGCTCATTTGGTCGTTTTCTACACACCTCAGACTCTTGCACATCGAAATTGATTTTCGAAGGGCGACCCTTATATTGGAAAATGGGTTGTTTTAACTCTTGGTTAATACCCATTAGTTTGAATGAGAAATTGATGACATCTTTTTAGTCCTACATGAAAAGTTTTAAAAAGGTAGAAGCACCTTATACGAAACCTTTTCTCATGCTTATGTATTTGGGCTCATCTTATGTATAAAGCTTGAGGGTGATGCATCGTATCAACCCCGCACACATGCATGTGCATGTGCAAAGGACGCAATGAGTGCTTTGTTGGTGCACTTTGCACTCATTGGATTGGATAGCTTAGCCAATTGGTTCGGCTAGATAGCTCGACGAGATGGTTTGGCCTATAGTTCTAATAGATGATTTGGCCTATAGCTCAGCGAGATGATTTGGCCAGATAGCTTGGCCAGATGGCTCGGCAATATGGTCACGTACCTAATCGGAGCGATCAGTAGATCGAAACGGCATATAGATATGCATTCGATCGCTGATCGGCAGATCAGATCTTAAAATGGCGTATAAATATGCACCGATCAGTCTGAAATAGCATGATCTTCAGATCAAAATATGAATCAGCCAATAAGCCCCTTCCTTCACATCTCTTCCTTCACAACCGATCAAATCAAATCAGTTTTAATCTATCCCGAAAGAGTACTTTAAAGAGGCACTTCAAAACTTATAAATAGGACATGCCACATGCATTCTAGAATTCATCAAAAAAATATTTTCTCCTTAGGCATTTTCATACTTTGAATTCAAGAGAGTATAGCATTCTTGGTTCACTGTTCTGGTGAATAGTAGTGCTGCTTTCATCAGAAGAAGACCATTATATCTTGAGAGAAAATTGTCATAAATTCATAAGCACCAGTGCGGAACAAATTTATCTTTAGATAACCTATAGATAGCACTGCCTCTTACCGGTAGACGCCATACCTAAGAGATGATAGTTCGAGCAAAGGAATAGAAGGTCCAGAACTACTCAAATCAAAATGGTCTATGTTGCTGAGCAATCTCATCTGTGGATATCAAGATAGGGCAATGATCAGAAGCAATCCTAGGAAGATGAGTAACAGTGGTAGATGGGTAACTCTAGAGCCAGCGGGCCGTAGCTATGACCCTATCCAATCTCTCATAGACTCATGCGGAACCCTGGCAATTGTTACACTAAGTGAATTGGGATCTCGAGTACCCCAAGTCAAGCAAGCTAGCATCAAAAATGAAAGTCCTAAACTCCAAATTGTCTGCTGAATCCCTAGGCTGTCTGCCCTTTTTCTCTCATTGGCCCCAACAATGCAATTGAAATCTCTTGCAATGAGGGATGGAACTCCCTGGGCTAGAAGAAAGTGAATCTTAGACCAAAGGATGCGCCTCTTTAAAAAATCAGTGCTAGCATAAACACCCGAGAGAAGATAAGGGATAGAAGACCCCTAAGATATAACAAGGGCAACTTGCTGACTGCACCGATGAAAGGCATCCATCCTGATGGAGGTATTATGCTAAAGAACCAGAATACCTCCTAAAAGTCCCACAGACTCCATGGCATAAGAAGACCAAGTTCTAAAAACTTATCTCTTAAACCAAGCTAGGCTATCACCCGACAATTGGGTTTTTGCAAGAACACATATGTCAAAATTATATAACTGCATAAGTCTTCCAAAAGAGAAGCGAAACAAAGGTTTTGGATCACCTCTGACATTTCATATAAGAATCTTCATTTAATAGTTAGAGGAAATTGGGACCCAACCTAGTCCTCTACCATATCATTACCAGGACAGCCCCCATTAGTCAGGTTACCAGCCTTAGGATTCTGCATAGAGCACACCGCTATTTGAGAGTCCTCCATAATAACTTCATTCTCCTTCATCCGGGAGGACGGGGACATGCCCAGGGAATCCTGTCCTTGCCTTAGGATGGCTTCCTTGAGGCTTTGGACAACTGAGTCATGACCACGCCCCTCAAATTGAGTTGGCTGAGTAGCTTTACAATTAGGCTGAGCACCCTTGTCAGTCCGAGTCACAGAGCCCGCAGAAGAGGCCTGAACTGCTGAGAAGGTAAATTTACCTTGAGAGGTGACTGAGTCCAAAGGGATCTCTTTACCTTTTCTCTTCTCATTTCTGGAGGTAACACATTGGGTTTGAACCTCCCAGGCCTGGCCCTCTTGGATGGACCTGGGTTTGCATCCTTGCGGAATGTAGGCTATCTGGCCCACTTATTAATGCCCAATAGAACAAAAGGATTCTTTGGATTCAGCTTAGAATTCAGAGAATCTAGTGGTCCAGCATTCCTTGGTTGGGTCACAGTGCCATTCACTGTCTTGGCACAGCCTCCATTAGCCAGCACACCACACGGCACAGCACCCTCTCCCAACACAACGCCATCTACCATCGAACCCTGCTACCTTCCAGAGGGTTTCCAACCAATACCCGATGCAGGGGATCCTACAAGCACCCCACCCTCAGCTGAAATAGGGGAAGTAGAAAAAACAAAAGCAGGTGAAACAGCCGGTACCCCACCCTCAGCCGGCACGCCCACAGTTTCCTCTGCATGCTCCAAGATGATACCAGAAAAAGGGGATCCCTGACCTTTGCTGAACTTAGGGAGTCTCCAATGAGCTATCTTTGTCGGTACTTGCCATCCATCGCTGGGAACTGATCGAGGAGCAGACCTTGGTTGGTTTGAAGCAGCTGGAGCTTTCCTCCTTAGATCTGAAGCTTGGCCATTAGAAGGTCAACGTTGATGCAGAGCAGCCATCCAAGGACCGAAGGAAAATCGAGCTGAGGAGGACTCTGTTTCCGACAACCATGAGCAGGCACCATGGAAATGAATAGACCTGCATCTGGGACAAATTTCTTCCATATATTCATAGACAAATGTTTGCTATAATGGAGATTGATTACCTCGCACCCTGGCTCCCAAACGAAGAGGTCTTCTCAGATCGATGCTCACGCAGGTCCGTGCAAATCCTCCCCTGAGTTTCTCCTTTGTTGGTGCTTCGAAGACAACGAATTGGCCAGTCAAATCAAGGATAGCTCGGAAGATGTCATTGTTTCAGAATTCAATAGGCAAATTGGGCAGTCAAACCCATAGCAATGTAGATGCCAAAGAATTTGGTGCTGGAATGAACTATGATGCCTAGTCCGCAGTGGCTTTCGGTTGGCCATTGACAACCCATGGCCTCCCTAGCACCAATTCCTTTGCATTAGGGTTAGAGAATCGAAAGATGCAACACTGATGACCGAGACATACAGCTCCGACCTCACCGGCAACACCAGCTCTCCAAAATTCTCTGATGATAGCATCGAAAGGAATCCAGCATTGGATGCTCCTCACAAGGATGGAATCCCTCTCCTAGCACCTGGCCTCATCTTCCAAAGCCGCTGGAGGAACCTGGATTACCTCCGAAAAGCTCAATTCCAGCTCAGCAACTTTCGTCGAAGAAGGGGAAGACAAAACCCACACGAAATGGGAATTCGCCTTTCGTCTTATAGGCAACCGTCCTTGCTGAGCTTGATCCGATTTAGTAGGAGGGGGGGGGATAGTTCCCTCCATATTTTGGTTTGGTTCGATTGCAAAGGATGGCAAAGTTCGTCGGAGATCAAGCACACTCAGTCACAGAGCACCGATCTTAAAGCACACTCAGTCACAAAGCACGCTTCTGTCCGTGGTTTTATGCAAAAAGTTGGATGTATTCAATTTGCTTTTGTGATGATACCTTAAGCATGCACTTGAGTATTCCAAGGCCGGTCCACCAAGACGTACGGGTTTAAAATTTAAATCATGATGCATTTAGTTGAGCATAAAATTTCAAATACGCCTTTGTTGAGTGTTTGGGATTCGACTGCATGCATTTTTATTGACGGATTTGGTGCTACTAGCGGTGTAGGTTCAAAAAAAATCCCCACGGGATACAGACACCACCTTGACATGAGAACCCAATAAAAACTATTCAGCTAGGTTTAACTTCCACCAATGTGCAAAGTAGCTTATTTTGTCATGCAAGTCATTCTATGCCTGGCCTTCTTTACCTTTCTTTGCCTTCAATCCTTTCTTTTCCTTGTTTGAGAGCACTCACTATCTATGACATTTAGAATTGAATGCTTTGCATGAAATGAGTTGTGGCATATATATATTTCTTGAGGATCTAGCCATCTAAGACTCTCATTTGCTAATTCTAAATGATGTGCAATGTTATCATAAGTTTTAATATTTATATTATACTTAATGTTGATCCTCATGTGCTCTGGATTATCGGGCATGGATTTAATAGTTGCTTATATTTGTTATACATTAGTAAGGATATGACTAGCTAACTTCAATTTCTTAGACATATTTGATCTCTCTTTTAGGTGCTACCTCATATATAGAATATTTGTGGTGCTTTACGTAAGTCTAAATTTGATCTTTAACTTCCTTAGCTATTAAATTGAAGTGCTTTCATATTTATTTTCTAAGGCTACCCACGTCTCCTAAGCAATTGATTGCTCTTTGAACTTACACAAGAGATACTTTTCAACAATATAATGTGAGCCATGTTATTATTTCTTTTGCAAGCTTGATAGGTCTCAAAGATCTTTTTTATGCTGAATTAAAATTCTTAGCTCAAAAGACTAACATATTATGTAAAATAATCTATTAGTAAGAGATAAGTTCATAGAGTTAATATTGTCATAATATAATTATTTTATTTAAATTAAATTAATAGTAATCAGACAAAAGATATGGGATTGAAAAGTTACAATGCTTTGAATTATCTTTCATAAACAAATATTTAATTATCATAACTTAGTTTATTTGTGCAAAATTTTAGTTTTAGACGAGAACTTCTTAGGCTTTACCAACTAAAAACCCTTGCTTAGAAAACTTTTCTAAGCATACTATACTTTTCATAAAGAAAAATGGCATGCTTACATAAGTATTTAAAAAAAAATTATGCATGTAAACATTATAACTACATGAATTTAGAAGAAAAATGATGCGAGAATCATGTATATCAATCAGAATTTTCTACTAATTACTTTGTATTTTAGAAAAAAAATTATATATGAAAAATAATCTTCTTCTATAAAAATAAAACCTTTCTAAACTTATATGCAAAATTTATGGGCAAAATTAATCTCCTTACTATTACAAGCAATTATCCAATAGTGTGAAACTAATAATACATTCTCGAAAGATTTATAATTATATATAAGTCTCATATGATGTTAGCAGCCACTTCAGCACAACTTATTTGATGTGGTATACTAATTTTAAAATGGGTCTCTAAATTTATAACTCAATGTCATTGAGTCCTACAATCAGTAGCTCCAATGAAAATTATTGATGTGGCGATGGAAGAAGAGCCTCTGGATTATCAGCAATTATCTAATTCTATCTTGACCTATTTGGTGGCTAGAGAGCACAACATTGATAGTCTTTTCGTCAAAAAAATACTTATATAATCTTTTTTTCATACAAATTTTACTAAATTTAATATTTTAATTTTTCTTTTGCATTATTCAAACATTGTTTTCGTTTCATTCTATGTGTGTAAACTTATAAAAATAAGTTCCACAGGTTTCTCTAATTAATAATAAGAGAAAAACATGTATGTCACTTATCTAAAACTATGCTTATTTCTCTTAAAGAAGATTTTTGAGCAAGAAATTAGATACCATGATTCTCAAAAGGAGAAACAATACAACCCATCTTTATATCTTTGTAAAGATGTCACTTTTTTTGTTGTCTTTTTTTTTTATAACAACCTTTTTTTGTGTTTACTTGATATTTATATTCATAATTCCATATTGCTATTATGGTGGCTTCATTTATGTTATATAAAACCGGGATGCAACTTGGGTGGGTTACAATAGATTATAAATGATCTCAGGTTATAAATCGGGGTACACAAAACCCAAGCTCAAAAATTTCCGCACTTCAACGAGCACGGGCCAAGGGTCAGTCCAACAAGCTACAACTAAGCTCGGATGGAATCAGGCCAACAATTAACTAGTGACAAATCAATATTTAAAAATAATCATTCTCATTTTCTCTCTATAGCCTTCCAAATTTGAATCAATAATTTATATACAATCCTCAACTGGAAGAATAGTGCATTAAATAACTGCCACTTTTATCTAATGATAGATAATTTTAGCATTGTATTTTTATCATAATTATATATAATATGGACGCCTACCATATTGGACTACACTGAATTGGGCTATTGGGCTCAAAACTCTGTTGATTTAAATCGGGCCAAAGATTCGTGACCCAATCTCTATCCAATCCATAGAAACATTGTTCCAGCCTTAATCTTGTAACGTGAGTTTGATCGTGCAAGCGATAGATTAACTCAACCCAATAACCATACTTAAATCAATATACATAAAATTATATTAATATATCCCAAATGTGAAATACAAAAGTTAGATAGTTTCTTCTGACAGTATTTGTGAAAGGAAAAGGTCAATTACCATTGTGAGCGAGCAACCTACCAGCTGGGTAAAGTTGGATTATATCAAATTATTTTCAAATACTATTATTCAGAAATATCATCTTATCCATCATTTTTATAAATAATTCTTTATGCATCAACTTTTGATGCATAAGTATGCACTGATCGTGCGGATTGATCGTTCGCCCATACTGGCGCATGTATGAAGTTTCATTGGGCCTTTTTTTCACATCGCATGCATGTTGGTATATGGAGGTGATCAATCACATGGTTAATGCATGCTTTATGCATCGAAAACCAATGCATAAAAATTTTATTTTTATTTTTATATAACTCAACTGTGTAACTTGGTACATGGTAAAATAGGAAATCATGAGCCCAATCAAGTCTCTTTAAAAATTGCAATGCTAGTGCATGCCACCGCCTCTAAAGCTACTCATCAACGATTACAATATTTATTTATCTTTGGTTGTTTAAAATCACAAAAAAAAATAAAATATTATAAACATTACAATATTTTTGATGCTCCTTATTTTCCCACAAACTATCTGAACTGATATTACCATCGTTATTTTTGTTCTTAAAAAATTATAAATTTTTTATTTTCTATCATGCCTGAAAGTATTGGTCAATCGCACGCAAATACTATTTTATTACTCCCCAAACTTTGAACCGAAAATTATTGCTGTCGACTAATACGAAGATATTTACTCAAAATATTATTTTCTTAGTTAGACAATTCTATTCTAAAATGCTAAGCAACGACCATTGTAATAAGATAATATAATTGTTATAAATTAAAGGCGGGTGGTCATTCAGATGGCAATATTTCTTGATGCGTGGAAGATGGAACGAGCTAGCCTGGTCGAATCTTTGATTCAGGGCATGCTTACTCTTCTTCTCACCATATTTGAAGGTTTCGAAAACCCAATCATGATCGAGATACCAATAGCATCGCAACAACTTGTAAATAAAAGAAAGGAAAAAAAATATATTGAGATTTGGATTTATATTTAAATGATATTTAAAAATTATTTTAAATTTAAAAAGAGTAAGATAAATAGAATGCATGTGTTAGATTAAAAAAATTAAATTGCATATCTTTAAGTTCTAAATAGACTCAAGATTAATTAAATTAATCATATACAACACGTATTCTTCCCTAATCTATAATATTGACTTTTTAATAAATAGACTAAATATGATAAATCTTGAAAAAATAGAGGGAAAAAAAATCCTGAATGGCCCCTCCTCCTTTTATTTTGTTAAAAAAAAACAGAGACGAGCTCTTACATACTTCTTATTTTATTTTATTTTTTTTTTTAAAACGAAAACCTCAATTAGCTCCCAAGCTACTCTTGAATTGTGTACAGATATTTCTCAAGAAAAAAAAAAAAATCTGTGAACCATACACACATGGTATACATTTTTTTCTTGTTTTTTTTTAATAGTATTTTGAATTAAATAAGAAAACAAAAACGGATGTATCATATGGGTTCTTTATTTTTTAAAAAATAATTAAAAGATAAAATTTATCTTATTTAAATGAAAAGAAAAGTAAGAAAAGAAAACTTAAGTAGAAAATAAAAGAAAAAAAAAGCATTATTATCATTATAAATTATTTTTTTTCTTTTTATTTTTTTCTTACTCATTTAAATAAAAAATAATAATAATTATTTTTTATTTTTATTTTTTCTCTTCATCCAAACGGATCAATAAAGTTTTTATTCTCCTTCTACTTTTTTTAAAATCAAACGTTCTGTTCCAGCATCGGAGTCGGCTCTAGACACTGTAAGTGTCGACTCCGAAACTCTGGGTGTCGGCTCCGAAACTCTAGGTGTCGGCTCCGGACCGTATCAAAAATCAGAAGAGTATTTGACTGGCCATGGGGTCGGCTCCAGCATTCCTAGGTGTCGACTCCAGGCTCTAAAACTTTGAAACTTATATTTTGCAATTGATTCAAAACACGTTTCTTAATGCCTTTAAATCAATCAAATATTTTTAAGCCCTGAAACACTTATCAAATCTATTAGTAATCAAATAAATATACTCAATTCCTTTATTAATCATCAAAATCAATAATTGGGTCAACACCACCTCTGTTTCTAAGAAAGGTTGGCAAATTCCAAATAAATTTGCCTGACGACAGAACGGCTGGTCCCCTGCCTCGCCGATGGTACTGTCGGATCAAGGAACGGGGCAGGGAGATCCATCCTCCTCCTCCTCGGCTATGTTGATGGCTTAGGAGACCATTGTGCAGTCCTAGTCTGCATGCCGGGCTATCGATAGAGTGCCGGTTGTCATTAAAGGAGGAACCCAGACTGATACTTTGAAGCCTAATACCCTGCTGCCTGAAAGCAGTGATGGAAATCCTTTTTCTAATTTGGGTTATGGAAAAGGGTTTAGATGCCTAAAGACCTATAAGGAATCCAATCCTGGCCCATCTAAGATGGCCCAGCCTACGGAGCCTATGACACAAAGAGTGGCCTCTAGATCCTCAATCTAAAGCAAAAGGGAAGGCGCCTCTCGCCGTTAAAGGCAATGGACAGGCATCCTTTACTTTTTTGGCTTCCTTCAACTCTGTCTGAGGGCTGGATACCCTGTCTGGTCTGGGGACCAAGAAGTCTCGATGTAAGGTAGGGCCCGATCTAGGGATTGGTTCAATTACCACTCACTCGAACCAGTTGGTGGGCTGCACCCATGAGTCTCCTGTACTATAGCTGAAGCAAGCAATCCAGCAGGCTGATACTATTGAGGTGATAGACTCATCCCAGTCTGATGACTGCTATGCTAAGGGACCTATGGAATGTGATGAGGAGATGACAGGGGTAAAGATTGGGGTTCTTCCCAATCAAGCTTCAGGATGAAGTTACTTATCTTGAATGTGAGAGGAGCACTAAAACCATTATTTTGCTCCTCATTTAGGAGGCTTCTGCAGCTTCATAGTTTTGACATTTGTATTCTGTTGGAGACCCGATTGTCTGATGCAAGTCTGGCTCGCTTTCGTAGATAGATTTCCAGATCTTGGGTATCTTATGCAGTCAAGTCTGTCAGTCTCTCTGGTGGTATTTTGGTACTATGAAGGAATGACAACATTAGAGTGGAGGTATTTCATTATTATGGTCAGCAAGTTGCTCTGGTCATATCCGAGGAGAGCTCTATCCCTTGGCTCCACTAGGGTGTTTATTCTAGTATTGACTATAAGGAGCATCAAGTGCTTTGGAATGAGCTTTAGTCTCTTCTTGCCCAAGAATTTTCCTTCCTTATTATAGGTGATTTCAACTGCATTATGGCGGCCTCTGAGAAGAAAGGGGGCAGGCAATCTGCTGGATCTGCTGGCAAAGCTAAGTTTAGGACCTTTATATCTTCTGCTGGCCTATTGGATTTAGGGTTCTAGGGGTCTCAATTCATTGGTGCAACAATTGGCAGGGTACGGCTAGAGTCTGGGAAAGACTGGACCGAGCCTTGGCCACTTTTAGTTGGCTTCAGCTTTACCCTACTATCAATGTCACTCACTTATCTAGAATTGCCTCTGATCACTGTCCTGTTCTTATATCTACTGATGTTACTATTCAGCGGAGCAGACAATTTAGATTTAAGAAGTTTTGGACAATTTATTTTGCTGCTTGGATCATCATTTCTCAGGTATGGAGACTACCTATCAAAGAGAATGCCATTTATAGGTTATCTAGGCGTCTAGTACTTGCTAGGCATTGGCTCTTCAGATGGAATAGATGGGAGGTGGAAGATATTGTGAGGCTAGTTGAGCAGGTTGAATCTATTATTACTACTGTCCAGGCCAAAGAGGATCAGGAGGGCTTTCTTACTCATTATGATCTTTCATCCCTCTGATCTAGTTTGGCGCTCCACCACTCCCTTCTGATGTAGCAGGAGACTTTTGGAGACAAAGGTCCCAAATCCAGTGGATTCAAGAAGGAAACTTGTTGGCCTTATATTGATTTTGATGACTACAAAATAATTAAGTATGATACTAGTGATCTTATAGTTGAGTTAAACAAATTTCAGTTGAATCATCAAGGAGATGGTGTTGCTTCAACCCAAGGTATATTATGATTCAAAATGAAAGGTATTACAGGTATCGTATAAATATGCTTATAGTGATTAAATTATTTTTCAATGAACTTGAATTTTGTAATCAATGGATGAATTTTATATGTTTTATATTTGGATGGTTCATTTGACAAAATGACTTTCAAGTTTAATTATATTTGCATTGTCTTAAACTGAATTCAATTATCTTACAAGTTTCTATTTATAATTTTATGATATTTTGAATCATCACCGGATTATGTTCTTAAACTGTCTATATTCTACTGCCTTCAGATTGGACGTCGGCTGCTTTAATCTTGGGTTACCAATCTTTGATTTGGAATACTAGATTTTGTTGCCTTCGAATTAAATGCCTATTGCTTGAATCTTATGTTACCAATCTTTGATTTGGAATACCAGATTTTGTTTCCTTCGGATTGAATGCCTATTGCTTGAATCTTAGGTTACCAATCTTTGATTTGGAATACCAGATTTTATTGCCTTCTGATTGAATGCCTATTGCTTGAATCTCAGATTGCCAATCTTTGATTTGGAATACCATATTCTATTGCCTTCGGTTTGCCTTTGGTTTGCATTCGGTTTGCCTTCGGTCGGTTGCTTGCTGGCTTGCTTAGCCTGCCTATATTTTATCATGTTATGGCTGGCTTCTTAGTACTTATTAGGTTGGCACGTTTCCTCTTTAATCCATTCGGCTAGTTCCTTGTTCTAAAAGTTGGCATGCTAGCTCTCAAGTTTGGCATGCTAATTCCTTGAATGGTTCAGCTGGTTCCTTACGTTTGGATTTTGGGATTGCCTTGCCTTAGAAATTGGTATGCCGGTTTTGTTCCTTGGTATCCAATTTCATGAAGACTTCTGTTGGTTTTTTGATACTCAAAATTGGAATGCCGGTTTCAACAATTGGCATACCAATTTTATTTGGCTCTCCATTGTTTTTCCTAGCACTCAAAAGTTGGCATACTGGTTTGGTCTTTTGGCATGTTATTTTTTCATGTTAGCATGCTAGTTTATCAAGATTGGCATACCAATTTTATTCCTAACAGCTGGTTCATTCCATCATTCAAAAATCGGGCTGCCAGTTTTAGAGTTTTGGAATGCTACTTAACCTATTGGCTACCGATTTCATTGGATGTGATTTTATTCATTGGCTTCTCTTAAACAACTCTTGGCCGGTTCACCATCTAAGTTTACTCTCTCTCTATCTCTCTCTCTCTCTCTTTTCTCTATTTCACAACAGTAATGTAACGGCTATATTTTCTTTCTTGATTATATATTGTGCTATTGATTAGCTATTCGTGAGCAAGAAAAAGAGTAAAAGAAGAAAGAGAAAAAGATTAAAAAATTGTGTAAAAAATTGTGTGAAAAATAAAGTAAAAATCTTGTTGAATATCTTTGTGAAAAGAATCATTTGAAAGAGAAATGTATTCCTAGTCTATTGGAGAGTTGTATTCATTGTTTCAAAGCCACTCGAGCTCATTTATTTCTGATTCTTGCGGTGGTAATTAAAGCTTCAACATCCCTTCTTGAAAAGCATTCAAGCTTCAATCAAAGGCTTCATTGGTGCTCCGGTGTTCTCAAAGGAAGAAGCTATGTTATGATGTATTCTTCAATATTTTGATAAGTATTTCTTATTGACTATTTGCTCATTATTAGAAGCTTATTGTATAATCTTGATATAATTATGCTTAACCTTGTAAGGCTCACTTGTGCCCATAAACAAGTGTTGTCTAAGGTCCTCTTGTACCTGTAAATAAGATGACTAGCTTGGAGGGCTAGTGTGTAAGGTTTTCTTGTATCTGTAAATAAGAAGACTAGTTTGGAGGGCTAGTATGTAAGGTTCCCTTGTACCCATAAATAAAAGGACTAGCTTGAAAAGCTAGTGTATAATGTCCCCTTGCACTCGTAAAAAAGAGGACTAGATTGGAGGGCTAGTGTGTAAGGCTTGATTGCTTGTGCCCGTAAACTAGTTTGCTAGCTAGGTAGGCTAGTGGTGATAGTGGAATACCCAAGGTGTTCTTCGAGAGTGGATGTTGGTGTAGGTTGGCACTGAACCACTATAAATCCTTTGTGTTTGGTTGTGCTATTTATTGTGTTGCTTGCATATTATCTTCACTGCACTACACTTAGTTTATTTGTGAAGAAAATTTAATTGCACATACTTGCTAATTAGTCTAGTTAATTTTTGAGAAACCTAATTTACCTCCCCTCTTGGGTTGCTATATCTGGGCAATAATTGGTATCAGAGCCAATTGACCTGCACAGGTGAAATGCATGCAGAGTATTAATGGAAACTCTCACTGATGACCGTATCATCGAAGTCAGGCTCTTTGCTCATTGGTGTTGGTTTATTGACCGAGACATGGGAGGTATACTTGTTGGGTGACATGGGAGGTCCCCATGATCATGCAGCATTTGGTATTAGAGCAAGTGCTCTTGATTTTAAGCCTTAAAAAGCTTTGATCCAAAGATCATAACAACCCAAATGAGTTCCATATTGAGTGAGGAGCAATCTACCAATAGACCACCATTTTTTAATGGCATAAATTACACTTATTGGAAAGCATGAATAAAAATTTTTATTCAAGCACTTAATTATGATTTATGGAGCATCATAGTTAATGGACCTCACACACCCACTATTAGATCAAATGATATTGTTATTCCCAAACTGGAAACGAAATAAAATTTGCATGATAAGAAAATAGCTCAGCTCAATGCTAAAGCCATGAATGTTTTATATTGTTCTTTAGATGCTAATGAGTTTAATCACATATCTACTTATTTATCTACTAAAGAAATTTGGAATAGATTAGAGATTACCCATGAGGGTACCAATCAAGTAAAAGAATCTAGCAATATGCTTGTACATGAATATGAATTGTTTAGAATGGAATCATGTAAAAGTATTACTGATATGTTTATAAGATTCACTAACATTATTAATAGGCTTAAAATCCTTAGAAAATCCTATACTAACAGTGATCTTGTGAGAAAAATTTTGAGATCCTTGCCTAGGTTTTGGGAGGCTAAAGTTACTGCAATACAAGAAGCCAAGGACCTAAACATTCTATCTCTTGAAGAATTGATTGGATCGCTGATGACTCATGAGCTTCGATAAAGTCAACATATTGATGAAGAAGAGTTTAAAAATAAAAATAAGAGATTTATAGTACTAAAGTGTGCTACCCAAAAGGATGAGAATGAGGGCTTAAAGTGATAGTGATGAAGATAATAATCTAGCTCTCATTACAATAAAATTTAAGAAATTTATGAGAAAGAAATTTGAAGGAAGAAAGAGGCCATCGTTGAAAGGAGGACCAAACAATGAAAAAGAAAATGGAATAATTTGTTATGAATGCAATGAGCCGGGACACTACAAGCCAGATTATCCATATTTAAAGAAAGGTCCCAAGAAATTCAAGAAGAAAGCAATGGTAGCTACTTGGAGTGATAGTGACGCATCAAGCTCCGAAGAAAAAGAAGAAGAGAAAAATGAAAAAGCTAATCTTTGCTTCATGGTGGATAACAGCGAGGTACGTCCTAGCATTTTAGATGATTTTACATTTGATGAATTGCATGGTTCATTTTATGAATTGATAGATGATTTTACAAAACTTAATTTTAAAAATAAATAATTAAAAAATCAAGTTAGAAATTTAACTTTGGAAAAGAAAAAGGTTTCAAAAGAAAATGATTCTTTAAAACAAGAAAACAAAGATTTGAAAAATGAAGTAGATAAGCTCAAACCCATTGTTGATAAATTTACTTTAAGCTCAATCAAACTTAATATGATTCTTAGAAGTCAAAAAGTAATTTTTGATAAAGCAGGCTTAGGATATAATTCTTTAAAGAAATAAAAGCGTTTAAAAAATATTTTTGTTCCTCAAAATTATTATCCTAATATTACATGTTTTAAATATGGTTTGAAAGGTCATAAGTCATATGCATGCAATATTATTAAAAATATTTGGGTTCCAAAAGGAACCATCTTGACTAACCCTGAAGGACCCAAGAATTTAAAGCTTGGGTACCTAGAAGCAAGATTTGAAATTTTGGATGTAGGTGTCTCTTGTAACCCATGGAGCAAAAAGAAAATGATACCTGGATAACGGGTGTTCAAGACACATGATGGGTGATGAATCTCAATTCATCACTTTGAATGCTAATGATGGAGGAGTGGTTATCTTAGAGATAATGGCCAAAGTAAAATTGTTAACATTGGTAAATTGGTATCACTCCCTCTACTTTTATTGACAATAATCTGCTTATAAATGGATTAAATTATAACTTGCTTAACATTATCCAATTTTGTGAAAAAGATTTTAAAGGTATTTTGAATTATATCTTTGCATAGTTATTACCGCATAAAATTTATTGGTCATATGTTTAGAAATGTTTATATTGTTGAATTGAATGACCATAGTTTTGATTATCTAGTTATCATAAATGCTAAAATAGGTGACTCTAGTTATGACATCGTAGACTTACTTATGTTAGCATGGATTCTCTTTCTAAATTATTCAAAAATGATTTCGTTAAATGTTTGTCAAAATTAAATTTTGAAAAAGATAAGATTTGTGATGCGTGTAAGTTTTGAAAAATAAACTAGAATTTCTTTCAAGTCTAAAAATATGATTTTAACTTCTAGACTGTTAGAACCTTTGCATATGGATTTATGATTATTGATGGTTTTCTCGATTTACATGGTTTTTATTCTTAGCTAACAAAGATAAAGCTTTTCCTATATTTCAAAAATCCTTTTAAAAACATTTCAAATGAAAAAGGTTTTCTTGTTTTATCTATTAGAAGTATTCATAGAAAAGAATTTAAAAACTATCACTTTGAAAATTTTTGTAATGGGTATAGCACAAAGAAAAGATAGGACGTTAGATTCATGCTATATTTGATAAGTCTAATGATCTTCCATCAAGAAAGAGAAAGGTCTTCAATGATTCAGATAAAATTGATGATCAAATCAAGGAGCTCACCTTGGAAGAGAAAGAAAATTTAACATGATGAACCCTAAGGTAATGCTGAATTTGAAAGAGAATGAAGGTATGTCCATAATCACCCTAAAGAGCTAATATTAAGTGATCCATCTTATGATATTACGATTAGATCATCGTTTAGGGATTCATGTAATAATTTAATTTTTGTTCCTTATATAGAACCTAAATGGCATGCATGATAATGGACACTAGTTAGTAGATCACATAATAATCTAATTATTGAAACTAAATGAATATTTAGAAACTAACTAGATGAGCATAGTTATTAGAGATAAAGCAAGATTGGTAACTATAGGATATAATCAGTAGAAAGATATTGATTTTGATGAATCTTATGTTCATATTGATAGATTAGAAACTATTAGATCACTCCTTGCATTCACATCTTATATGATTATATTAAATGGTTATTGAAAGCACTTTCCTTAATGATTATATCGTTGAACAAGTGTTTGTTGATCAACCATCCGGATTTGAAAATCACTTGTCTTCAAACCATATATTCTATTGAACAAAGTTTTATATGGTTTGAGACATGTACCCTGGATGTGGTATGATAGGCTTATTAAGTTCTTGGTTAGCAATAAATTTATTAGTAAAAATGTTGATGCAATATTATTTATTAAAAGTGAAAATGATACTATGTTGATAGTACAAATTTATATAGATTTAGTACTACTAATGATACCTTGTGCCAAGACTTTGCTAAGTTTATACAGAAAGAGTTCGAGATAAGCATGATGGGTGAACTCAATTACATTCTCAGACTTCAAATCAAGCAATCAAAGAAGAAAATCTTCATAAGTACATGAAGGAAATCTTAAAAAAAAATTGGCATGGAGAAATCCAAATGTATCGGTACCCCTACGAGTTTATCATGTAGATTAGATTCTATTAGTACTGATGAAAATTATTGATTTGAAACTTTAAAGAAGCATGACCATGCTACAATTGGTATCAGTTTGATTTGTATACTCCTTGCTTGACATGATTCTATTGAAATGACCACACTATGAAATTTATGCAAGCTCATACTAAAAAATAGGAAAAAAGGACTGTACTATGAAAATTTCTTAGCAAAGAAGTAACATATGATGAGTATAGGAAATAAATGCATTGTTCAGATCGATCTCTTACTAGCACAAAAATAATAATTTAATTGTCAACTTTTTTTAAGGAAAAAAATCTTTTTAGCATATAATAGGAAGTATGTTTTGTTTATGGATTTATTTCGCTGCCTTAAATTTGTTTTTTCTGGTCTTATTGATTTATCTATATAAATGTATGGTTCATGTGATTGAATGGACACAGCAAAGGGTGCAAGTGGGCAGGGAGGGCAAGAAGCAGGGGGAAAGATGAGGAAAGAAGGATGAAAAGGGTGGAGATGCACTGGAGCTGGAGGTATACAACCAGGGAATGTTCAAGAAGAGCGGGGAATGCCCCTACGGCGAGCACTGCCAGTTTGCCCATTGTGATACCCCTTCCAAATTAGTCCCGCATCGGATAATTTAGGAAGGGTGAAATAGTTTATAACCAGTTAAGTAAGATGAACAAAAATCAATTTGATCCTTTTTGGGCTATGGTGACCCAAGTTGGTATGGACCTTATCCGTCTTGCTTTCTTATAACGAAATAGGTTCATGGTTGTATTAAATTGAATTAATTTTGATTGATACATGAATATTAAATTGAAAATTGAACCTTATTGTATAAAGGTTGATATGGCTTAAGGTAGAGGATATGGTCGACCTAGAAGGACAATCCGATTCGCCGATGGCACAACTGCATGGGAGCCCTCGCAATCATAAGGAAGTGATACAGTCTCAACATTGCATGGTTTGTGCTAGGAGGAGCCCCCTATGGTCCCCACCACTGAAGTTCCTAATGCCCCTAGAGTGGAAACTATAGAAGCAGAGACATCAGGAGCATGAAATACGGAGGAACCTAGGGTATAGCCCAACGAGCATGTGACTACTGCCCAGTTACTAGATATTTTGCTGCAACAACAAGCTGCATCAAGAGCAGATATGATGAAGATAGAGCTGCAACAGCAGCAACAACATCAATTCTTACAGTAATAATTGTAGCAGCAACAACTACAATAACAACTATGGGATCACAAAACTCAACCTGAACATCAAGTTAACCTGACTGAGTTCAAGAAGTATGCACCATCGGCTTTCAAGGGCACTACTGGCCCTATGGAGGCTGAGAGTTGGTTGAAAGAGATTGAGAAGGTCTTCCAGGCCTTGAAATGTCCAAAAGAGGAAAAGGTCAACTTTGCAACCTTCATATTGCTTGGTGAGGTAGCTGATTGGTGGGAGACAGAGAAAGAAAAACTTGGCCCTAATGATGCACCGCACACCTAGGGGGAATTTAAAAATGTTTTCTATGAAAAATATTTTCCTCAGAGTGTTAGATTCCAAAAGTTTTGAGAGTTTGATTGTCTTGACCAAGGCAGTATAACAGTGGCACAATATACTACAAAGTTTGAAGAATTATCAAGGTATGCACCCACAGTAGTTGCATAGGAAATTATTCGGGCTCATAAGTATGAAAATGGACATAGGGACCTGATCCGACAATGAGTGGCTACTTTTGAGTTGACTACCTATAAAGAGATGGTGAACAAGGCTTTGGTGATAGAAAAAGAATTTAATGATACACAAGCTACAAAGGAAAGGGCTACGAAGAAAGAGGTAGGTTTGAAAATTTTCAAGTTCAAGACAAGAGAAACCTTAATACAAAGAGGCATAATAATGCATCCCCAGGTGATGGAACACCAAATAAAGGTGAAGTCAAGTATTTCGAATGTGGAGGACCACATTTCCTAAGAGATTGCGGGCTATCACAAAAGAGGTGCTACACAGGTGGACAGCCAGGTCACATAGCAGCAAAGTGTCCCAAGAGGAAAGAACCACAAGAAAAACTAAAGTCTCTAGTAGCACCACAATCAAGGGAGGTACCAAAAAAACCTCAAGTTTAAGGGCATATCTATGCACTCTTAGAGCCAAATGCTAATGCCTCAAATGCTACGGTGACAGGTATGATTAAGTTATTATCCCATACAATGTATGAATTGTTTGATCCGAGTGCTACACATTCCTTTATATCTACTTATTTTGTTAAAAATATCAAGTTTATACTTTTAGAAGTTGAGATGTGTGTCTCTACACCAAGTGGAGATATTATGTTAGTGGAGTCAATGTGTAAGGATTGCATATTAACCATTGGGGATATGAAGATGAAGGCATATTTGTTAATTTTAGAAATGAAGGATTTTGATTTGATTCTTGGGATGGATTGGCTAGAAGCTTATCATGTTACAATTGACTATTTTGAGAAGATAGCAAAATTTCAAATTCCTAGGTAAGCTGAGTTTAGTTGTATGGGTGGCAAGTCATCTGCCTAACTAAAAATGATATCGACACTATAGGCCAAGTAGCTTCTTAGAAAAGGTTGTGAAGGGTATTTAGCTGTAGTGCTATATACCCAACAAAAGGAGCTTCGCACAGAGGACATTCTTGTTGTGAACGAGTTTCTTGATGTTTTTCCAGATGAGTTATTAGGGTTACCTTTGGATAGAAAGATTGATTTCTCTATTGATCTGATCCCTAGTACTAGTCCAATTTCAAAGACCACATATAGGATGGCTCTAGTAGAATTAAGAGAGTTGAAGAAACAGTTGCAAGAGTTATTAGATAAGGGCTTTATCAGACCAAGTGTGTCCCCTTGGGGTGCTCCTGTACTATTTGTGAAGAAGAAAGATGAAAGTCTCAAGCTATGTATAGATTATCGGGAGCTGAATAAGATGACTGTATGAAAAAAATATCTCTTACCAAGAATTGAATATTTGTTTGATCAATTGCATGGAGCATAAATATTCTCGAAAGTTGAACTTCGATCAGGGTACCATTAATTGAAGATAAAAGCCAAGGATATATCGAATATAGCTTTTAGGACGAGATATGGGCATTATGAGTTTTTGGTTATGCATTTTGGTTTGACCAATGCACCAGCAGCATTTATGGATCTTATGAATTGGGTATTCAAATCTCATTTGGATCGATTTGTGGTAGTATTCATTGGTGATATTTTGATCTATTCAAAAGGCTCATAAGAACATGGAGAACATTTGAGGATAGTACTACAGACTCTTCGGAAAGAGAAGCTCTATGTAAAGTTATCTAAATATGAATTCTGATTGGATAGTGTTGCTTTTCTTGGACATGTAATCTCTAAGGAAGGTATTTCAATGGATCCAAAAAAAGTGAAAGCTATGGTTGCACGGAATAAGCCTTCTAATGTGTCTGAGATACGCAGTTTCTTGGGATTAGCAGGATACTATCGAAGGTTTGTTGAAGGATTCTCCCATATTGCCATACCTCTAACTCGCTTGACTCAAAAGCGAGTGAAGTTTGAATGGATAGAGGATTGTGAGAAGAGCTTTCAAGAGCTGAAAAGATATTAGTAATGGCTCCGGTATTGACTATTCCAGCTGGAACTGAAGGGTTTACCATCTATAGTGATGCATCACATAGAGGACTTGGATGTGTATTAATGCAAAATGGAAAGGTGATTATTTATGCCTCTAGACAATTAAAATCATATGAGCAGAATTACCCAACTCATGACTTAGAATTGGCAGCGATAGTGTTCGCTTTAAAAAAATGGAGACATTAATTGTACGGAGAACAGTGTGATGTCTTCACTGATCACAAAAGCTTGAAGTACATTTTTACTCAGAAAGAAATAAATTTGAGATAGAGAAGATGGTTGAAATTGATAAAGGATTATGATTTGACCATTAACTATCATCCAGGGAAGGCTAATGTGGTAGCCGATGCTTTAAGTAGAAAATTTTTAGGTGAATTGGCAGCTTTGATAACTAATCAAAGACATATTTTATTGGATTTGGATAGAGTTGGTATTGGGGTCCAGATATATGACCTCAAGGTTCAACTTACTATACTTACAGTACAGCCTACCCTAATAGAGAGAATTAAGATGTCTCAGAATGAGGACTCAGAGTTACAAAATTATAAAAATGGTAGAGATCGATGTTCAAACAGAGTTTTGAATTCATGAGGATGGTTCACTGAGATTTGGGGATAGACTTTGTATACCAAATGATAAAAAATTGAAAGAAGAGATTTTGGGTGAAGCATATGGTTCAACCTATACTATGCATCCTGGAGGTACCAAGATGTACCGTGAGCTAAAGAAAAACTTTTGGTGGACGGGTATGAAACGGGACATAGCTCTTCATGTTGCTCAGTGCTTAGTATGTTAGCAAATGAAAGTTGAACATCAAAGACCTGCTAGACCATTGCAGTCTCTTGATATTCCTTAGTGGAAATGGGAGCATATCACTATGGATTTTGTGACTGGCTTGCCAAGAACCCCTCGGGGTAGTAATGTTGTATGGGTGATTGTGGATCGATTGACCAAATCAGTCCATTTCTTACCATTTAAGGTTGGATTCTCTTTGGAGAGGTTGGCAGGCATGTACATATAACAAATTGTGAGGCTGCATGGAGTTCTAATGACTATTGTATCTGATCGGGATAGTAGGTTGTATCCTAGTTTTAGAAAGGTCTTCATAAAGCACTTGGCAACAAGTTGAGCTTCAGTACTACTTTCCACCCACAAATGGATGGACAATCAGAACGGACCATACAGATCTTGGAGGATATGCTAAGAGCCTGTGTTATAGATTTGGATGGTGCATGGGATAGTCATCTGGCCTTGATTGAGTTTGCTTATAATAATAGTTATCAAGCAAGAATCCAAATGGCTCCTTATGAACCACTATATGGAAGAAAATGTCGGTCTCCAATTTGTTGCGATGATGTTGGTGAGCAAAAATTTTTGGGACCCGAGTTAGTGCAACATGCTATGGAGAAAATATAAGTAATTCAAGAACATATTCGCACAGCTCAAAGCAGACAGAAGAGTTATGCTGACAGCAGAAGGAGAAAGCTAGAATTTTAAATCGGTGATCATGTGTTCTTGAAGGTTTCTCCTAGCAAGGGTGTGATGAGGTTTGGACTTCGGGGTAAACTGAGTCCCAGATACATTGGTCCATTTGAGATTTTAGACAGAGTTGGGGAGGTGGCATATCAACTAGCATTACCACCAATTCTGTCAAATGTGCACAATGTCTTTCATGTGTCAATGTTGAAGAAATATGTTTTAGATCCAAATCATGTGGTAGAGTATGAGCCATTGCATCTTCAAGAGGACCTGACTTATAATGAATACCCATTGCAGATTATGGACAGAAAGGATTAGGTTTTACGTCATCATACTATACATTATGTGAAGATACAATGGAGCAACCACTCAGAAAAAGAGGCCACTTGGGAATTGGAGTCAGAATTAAAAGAAAAGCATCCTCAACTCTTTGATGTATCTGGTAAGAAAAATTTCAAGGACAAAATTTATTTTAAGGGGGGGAGAATGTAAGGCCCATGGAATTGGACTGGCCCAAGTAGACCAGTCCAATCCTACTAAAACGCATATGTTACGCTTGGAAACAGGGGCAGCATGAAAAAAAAGGGGAGCAAGCGGGGGGGGGGGGGAGGGAAGCAAAGCCCTCCATCGCCAGTGAAAGGAGAGGCCAAAAAAGAAATAGAGGGAAAAAGAGAGAAAAAGAGGAACCTCTGTTCCTTTGCTCTTCTTCCGAGGATGCCACCATTAGGATATCGTTGGACGCTAGGAAAGAGAGTTAAGTCCTTAATGGGTCATTAGAGATGGAAAGAAAATAGGCACAGGTGATGAACACGGTGAGAGGATTAAAAAAAAAGAGAGGGGGGGAAGAGGAGAAGGGTGAGTGCTCCAATTGCGGCACAGACCCAATTATGGGTTTTAAAAAAAAATAATTTTTATTTTATTTTATATTAAAAGTTTATTTCTATCAATTAAATAAAATATGTAAATTGTGTCAGCTGAAGGGGACAACCAGTGTAACAGGGAGGAGTTAAATTTGAGTCGTCACTGAGGGATTGTTAGCCAAATTGTAAAGTAAGAATCTCCTACATAATTTTTATCGATATTGTATAAATAATAATTATTAATTTTTTTATGATTTACGTTGGGTGAATTATGGATTTCATGCTATTTTTTGATTCTTGGTGTGGTTTGGTTGATGAATATTACCTAATTATGACTTATAAAATTTTTATTGTCACGGTTGAGTTGCGATGCATTGATATGTAGTTGAGTTATGATGCATTGATATACATACCATGTATTGGTTATGATACAAGAGTGTATGATGGTTGATGCTCTAGACTGACCATGTGAGAGCCTTGTCATAGGCTAGAAATATGGTAGTATTACCAGTCATAGGCTGGAGTGTGACAATGTGGATCCCACCATAGGCTAAAAATATGGTAGTATTGCCCGTCATAGGCTGGAGTTTGACATCGTGGTTGCCCCGCCATGGGCTGAAATGTGGTTATGGTAGTCTAGTGCTAAAACCAAGTGGATTTGGATCCAATGTATGATTGGTTGAGTCTGAAGTTATTAGATGTGTGTTACATGATTGCATGATGGCATCTATATTTATTGATTTGGTAGTTTGGTTTTACTTAATCATGTATTTATACCAAAAGGATTGTCTATTAAATTGCTATGTAAGAAGGTAAATTTTATGTAGGGGATTCTTACGGGGCTGTTGAGCTCATTATATCTATTGATAATTTTTTACAGGTTAAGGTGATTAATTTGATAGGATGGGATGGAGCGATGTTGCAGCTATTGCGATTAGTTAGATAGATATAAATTCTATTTTAATGATTTTTTAAGATAGTAAGGAAAATAATGAACTTATGTTTATGACATTAGTGGATGTTTATCTAATTTTTTTAAAAAAATTATGATAATTGCTATTTCTTTAAATGATAAAATTTTTATTGAATATAGTATGGATTGTTTATATCAGGCCTTGCATGGTCTCTAGGGCTTACCTTAGGGTTTATGCGGCCGTGTCATGTAGCCAAATCAGATGGTGGATTTGGGGTGTGACAGAAGTGGTATCAAAGCCATGCACCAGCCGGAGGTGCAGGAGCTAAGTGTCATACAGGGTAAATTGTTACATCAATAAGGAGCCACCTCTTGAGCCTGTGGGAGGAGCACCTCTAGAGTCGTGCCTGTGCAGGAGCTAAGTGCCACACAGGGCAAAGTGCTACGTTAATGGGATCCACCTCTTGAGCCTTTGGGGGGAGCACCTCTAGAGTCCTGACTGCCTGGTGGATATGATCATGTGCCTTTGACAACGAGGATGTCACCCCTTTAAGGGGGGTAGATTGTGATTCCCCTCCTAAATTAGTCCCACATTGGATAATTTAAGAAGATGGAATGATTTATAACTAGTTAAGTAAGATGAATAAGTACCAATTGAATTCTTTTTTGGCTGTGGTGGCCCAAGTTGGTATAGACCTTGTCCGTCTTGCTTTCTTATAACAAAATGGGTTCGTTGGTGTACGAGCCCGGATCATTACAACCACGGCATCACTGTGCTTCACCTTGTTATCCGCCAACCCCCGCTATAAGACCGAGATATGTCGTATGATCCTTGCTAGCGACACTTGCCCCTACTGCCACCGCTGCCACTTTCACCACACCCTCTTCCCCTCCGCTCTTCCTAATAATTCTTATCTACCACCAACATCATAAAATAATATTAAAAAGACCAGCAAACAGATGCTCTAAATCTCCTCCTCCTCCTCCTTTCCCCCATCTCATTTGGGAGAAAGAAGAGGAAAATAATAACAACAATTAAATTAGTGGTGAGGCTATGGGAATATCATAGAAGTGTTGATAAAAGGTAGGTAAGGATGGTAGATCGGTCAGCAAGATTTTTATTTTCTCATTTCTATATGTTCCATTACATTGATATCTGTTTCTTCCTCTTAACTATCATGTGTCGATTTTGGAGGGGGTGAAAATTCTCTTGTAACGCGATGGGGGACACGGGGAGGGTGAGATGACAGGATGTGTTTCTCACATGTTTTGTGTCTTGCGGTTTCTTATTTTTCCTATTTACTCCAAACGTACGTCTCCACCAACCTCTTGTAATGATCAAAAGACATGGCTGCTGTGCAAGAAGGAATATTTCCCAATCATGCTCGTATGTCTGTGGTATTTAACTTAGTTTGTTTATTAAAAATAAAGGATGATTAATTTACTGTTGCTCAATCTGGGTGGTTTTGTGCAAAAAGTTGGATGGATTCAATTTTCTTTTGTGATGAGATCCTAAGCATGCACTTGAGTATTCCAAGGCCAGTCTACCAAGACGTACGGGTTTAAAATTTTAATCATGTCGCATTTAGTTGAGCATAAAATTTGAAATACACCTTTGTTGAGTGTTTGGGATTCGATTGCATGCATTTTTATTGATGGATTTGGTGCTACCAGCGGTGTAGGTTCAAAAAAAAAAATCCCCACGGGGATACAAACACCACCTTGACATGAGAACCCAATAAAAACTATTTAGCTAGGTTTAACTTCCACCTATGTGCAAAGTAGCTTATTTTGTCATGCAAGTCATTCTATGTTTGTCCTTCTTTAGCTTTCTTTGCCTCCAATCCTTTCTTTTCCTTGTTTGAGAGCACTCACTATCTGTGACATTTAGAATTGAATGCTTTGCATGAAATGAGTTGTCGCATATATATATTTCTTGAGGATCTAGCCATCTAAGACTCTCATTTGCTAATTCTAAATGATGTGCAATGTTATTACAAGTTTTAATATTTATATTATACTTCATGTTGATCCTCATGTGCTCTGAATTATCGGGCATGGATTGAATGGTTGCTTATATTTGTTATTCATTAGTAAGGATATGACTAGCTAACTTTAATTTCTTAGCCATATTTGATCTCTCTTTTAGATGCTACCTCATAGAATGATTGTGGTGCTTTCCGTAAGTGTCAAATTTGATCTTTAACTTTCTTAGCTATTAAATTGAAGTGCTTTCATATTTATTTTCTAAGGCTCCCTACATCTTCTAATTAAGCAATTGATTGCTCTTTGAACTTACACAAGAGATACTTTTCAGCAATATAATGTGAACCATGTTATTCTTTTTTTTGCAGGCTTGATATATAGGTCTCAAGAGCTTTTTTATGCTGAATTAAAATTCTAAACTCAAAAGACTAACATATTATGTAAAACAATCTATTAGTGAGACATAAAATCATAGAGTTAATATTGGCATAATATAATTATTTTGTTTAAATTAAATTAATAGTAATCAGACAAAAGATATGGGATTGAGAAGTTACCATGCTTCGAATTATCTTTCATAAACAAATATCTAATTATCATAACTTAGTTTATTTATGCAAAATTTTAGTTTTAGATGAGAACTTCTTAGGCTTTACCAACCTAAAACTTTTCTAAGCATACTACACTTTTTATAAAGAAAACCGGCATGCTTACATAAGCATTTTAAAAAAAAATATGCATGTAAACATTATAACTTCATGATTCAAAAGAAAAATGATATGAGAATCTTGTATATCAATCAGAATTCTCTACTAATTACTTTATATTTTTGAAAATAGAATTATATATGAAAAATAATCTTCTTCTATAAAAATAAAACCTTTCTAAACTTATATGCAAAATTTATGGAAAAATTAATATCCTTACTATTATAAGCAATTATCCAATAGTGTAAAATTAATAACAGATTCCTAAAAGATTTATAATTATATATAAGACTCATATGATATTAGCAGCCACATCAGCACAACTTATTTATTATGGTATACTAATTTTAAATTGGGCATCACGTCTCTAAATTTATAACTCAATGCCATTGAGTCCTACAATCCAACGGCTTCAATGGAAAATTATTAATGTGGCGATGGAGGAAGAGCCTATGGATTATCAGTAATTATCTCATTCTTTCTTAGCCTATTCGGTGGCTAGAGAGCACAACATTGATAGTCTTTTTCATCAAAAAAAATATACTTATATAATCTTTTTTCATACAAATTTTACTAAATTTAATATTTTAATTTTTCTTTTGCGTTATTCAAACATTGTTTTCTTTTCATTCTGTGTGTGTAAACTTATAAAAATAAGTTCCACAAGTTTCTCTAATTAATAATAAGAGAAAAACCTATATGTCACTTATCTAAAACTTTGCTTATTTCGCTTAAAGAAGATTTTTGAGCGAGAAATTAGATACAATGATTCTCAAAAGGAGAAACAATACAACCCATCTTTATATCGTTGTAAAGATATCACTTTTTTTGTTGTCTTTTTTTTTTTTTTTTTTGATAGCAACCTTTTTTTTGTCTTTACTTGATATTTATATTCATAATTTCATATTGCTATTATGAAGCCTGTTGTCTTTTTTTTTTTTTTTTTTGATAACAACCTTTTTTTTATTCATAATTTCATATTGCTATTATGGTGGCTTCATTTATGTTATATAAAACCGGGATGCAACTTGGGTGGGTTACAATAGATTATAAATGATATCAGGCTATAAATCGGGGTACACAAAACCCAAGCTCAAAAATTTCCGCACTTCAACGAGCACGGGCCAAGGGTCAGTCCAACAAGCTACAACTAATCTTGGATGGAATCAGGCCAACAATTAACTATTTACAAATCAATATTTAAAAATAATCATTCTCATTTTCTCTTTATAGCCTTCCAAATTTGAATAAATAATTTATTTACAATCCTCAACTGGAAGAATAATGCATTAAATAACTGCCACTTTTATCTAATGATAGATAATTTTAGCATTGTATTTTTATCATAATTATATATAATATGGACGCCTACCATATTGGACTAGGCTGAATTGGATTCAAAACCCTGCTGATTTAAACCGGGCCAAAGATTCGTGACCCAATCTCTATCCAATCCATAGAAACATTGTTCCAGCCTTCTTGTATCGTGAGTTTGATCGTGCAAGCGATAGATTAACTCAACCCAATAACCATACCTAAATCAATATACATAAAATTATATTATATCCCAAATGTGAAATTCAAAAGTTAGATAGTTTCTTCTGGCACTATTTGTGAAAGGAAAAAAAGTCATTTACCATTGTGAGGAAGCAACCTACCAAGAATGGAGCTTTTTTTTTATAAGGAAAAAATTATTACAAGGAATGATAAAACAATAAGTTTCTCAATTCAAGCTGGGTAAAGTTGGATTATATCAAATTATCTTCAAATGCTGTTATCCAAAAATATCATCTTATTCATCATTTTTATAAAAATTCTTTATGCATCGACCTTCGGTGCACAAGTATGCAACGGTCGCATGGATTGACAGTTTGCACATGCCGATGCATGTATGGAGTCTCATTGGGTCTTTTTTTCGTATCGCATGCACATCTTTATATAGGTGATCAATCAACATGATCGATGCATGTTTTATGCATCAGCATGCCTTATACATCGAAGGCCAGCACATAAAGACTTTCTTTTATTTTTATATAGTGCAACTGTATTACTTGATACAATGTAAAATAGGAAATCATGAACCAATCAAGTCTCTTCAAAAATTGGAACGCTAGTGCACGCCACCGCCTCTAAAGCTACTCATCAACTATTACAATATTTATTTATCTTTGGTTGTTTAAAATCATCAGAATAAATAAAATATTATAAACATTACAGTATTTTTATGCTCCTTATTTTCCATAAACTATATAACTGAACTGATATTAGCATCGTTATTTATGTTCTTAAAAAAATATAAATTTTGATTTGCTATCATGCCTGAAAGTATTGGTCAATCGCACGCAAATACTATTTTATTACTCCCCAGGCTTTGAACTGGAAATTATTGCTGTTGACTAATAACGAAGATATTTACTCAAAATATTATTTTCTTAGTTAGACGAATCTATTCTAAAATGCTAAGCAACGATCATTGTAATAGGATAATATAATTGTTATAAATTAAAGGCGTGGAAGATGGAACGAGCCAGCCTGGTCGAATCTTTGATTCAAGGCATGCTTACTCTTTTCCTCACCATATTTGAACGCTTCGAAAACCCAATCATGATCGAGATACCAACGGCATCGTAACAGCTTGCAAATCGAACGGATATAGATGGCGCAGGTACTAAATAAAAGAATATATATATATATATATATATATATATATATATATATATATATATATATATATATATATATATATATACTGAGATTTTGATTTATATTTAAATGATATTTAAAATTTATTTTAAATTTTGATGAGAGTAAGATAAATAGAATGTATGTGTTAGATTAAAAAATTAAAATTGCATATTTGTAATCCCTAAATAGCCTCAAGATTAATTAAATTAATCATATACAACACATATTCTTCTCTAATATTGTATAATATTGACTTTTAATAAATAGAATAAAGCTGATGCCCCCTCCTTTTATTTTGTTAACAAAAAAACAGAGACGGGCTCTTCCATATTCTTATTTTATTTTATTTTTAAAAAGAAAACCTCACCAAGCTACTCTTGAATCGTGTACAGATTTTTTTTTTTTTTAAAGAAAAATTCTGTGAACCATACACACATGGTATACAATTTTTTTTTCTTGTTCTTTTTTTAATAGTATTTTGAATTGAATAAAAAAAGATGGATGTATCATATATGTCCTTTATTTTTTAAAAAAAATAATTAAAAGCTATTAAATGTAATATTGCGGCAAGCTCTTTCCTTCTCTCCCTCCTTTCTATAGCCTCTTAAATAAAAAAAAATAGAAGAAAAAATAAAAATTACCTTGTTTGAATGGAGTTAAAAATAGAAAAAAAAAAAACCTAGAGAAAAAAAAATATAAGAAAAAAAAAGTGATGGATTTCTCTCCGAAATTGAAGAAATCTCATCTCTTTTTTTTTTTTTTTTTATTTTTTATTTTATTTTATTTATTTTTTCTTCCTATTCTTCTTTTCATTCAAACATAGCAATAAAGTTTTAGTGTTAATCTCCTTCTACTTTTAAACCGTTTTTGTCGCTGACCGGGCGCCAGCGATGCCACGGGATTTTAATCTATTTAATAAATTCCTTGGTCCCTCTTCTCTATTCATCTCCTTAACAAGAACAAGAGAGTCCGGGTGTGGGGCAGACGGGAGAGGTAGGAGTGATCTGTTGATGCTGTTCGAATGGGGTTGGTGTGAAATATTTCTCCTCCCTCGAATTTCTTCTCCTAATCTTTTCATAGGAAAAGAAATTCTGGGTAGAAGAATTTTTCAATACCTCCCATTCCAACGGTTTCAAGTTTCTCTTTCCTATCCCTTTCTGTCCTCTGCTTTCTGATTTGTTGTCACCTGAAGAAAGAAATGGGAGGAAGTCCCACAATCCCTCTATTTCGTTCGTATTGTTTTCTAGAACTCTTTACTGTTTTCTATTAGAACTCTTTTTTAAACTGCTGGTGTTGTATATTTGTTATTTTTTTTCGGATAGTTTTCACCCTTTACACATGAATTTTTACCTCATATCAGAAAAAATAATAAAAAAAAAATTGTGGCGTTTTTCGGTCCCTCAAGAAATTTTGTGCAAGAAGTAACCATTCTTTTTATCTTTAGTTCTGAGTTATCGGTGGTTTCATCGCATTTTTCGCGCTAAAGTTATTGCAGTCGATCGGAGTTGGAGTTTATGTAATTTTTTTTTTGTTGAACGAACTAGTTTCGTATTTTTCAGTAGATACCTTCTTTGATCTTAGATAAGAATTGTTTTAATTCCTTTATTAGTTGAAACCTCTGCTGTCTCTGTCCAGATATTGCAATATTTACACCTCTGTGGTGAACTATGAATTTGTTTTCCAAATAGCATCTGATCTGAGGAATGGGAATCATTATTTTTGTGGATCATGGTTGGCTGTTCATCGCGTACTCATGTTCAACAGAAATCCTAAATTATCTATTGTGATTTTTCTTGATTTATTCGCAAAATGTAAATGAAATTTTAGGAGAACCAAAAAAAAAAAAAAACTGCAAGCACTTGTAAATGCATTGTATCATAGTCTTAGTATGATGATGGTGAAAGGATTTTTTTTTTTTTTTGTTTTTTCCCCCTCTCTGCTCGCAATATATAGTCCGGCTCAATTCGCAAACAAGCTTACCCCGAGTGCTAATATCTCTATAATTTCATAAATACTTGATGAATTTAATTTAATCACGACTCAAACGTTAGACACCAATGGGATTTAAATTAATTTTTATGTTGATCATGATGTACCATATTTTGAGTACAAATTCTCTATGGTATACATTTTGCATTACGAAGTGTTATACATGATTGGCTGTGATTATATTTAAAAAAGTATAGTTAGTATCCATGTAGGCATTAGTTGTGGATGAACATTAATTTATTACATTTAAAATATGATAGCCCTATAAATTTGTATAGTATTTTATGTTATAAAATTTATATTGTAAAGGTTTTAGTATTTTATGTTATAAAATTTATATTGTAAAGGTTCTCATATTATTATTCTTTTTTAAATGATGCATTTTTTTTGTTTATCCCCTGACTATTATAAAGAAGAAGAATAGTAAAAAATTTATAATATCTCAAATATTTTTAAAAAAAATAGTCTCACAAATGTGCTTATAATTCAAGTTTACCGATTATTAATTAATTTTATTCAAGTTTTGGGCTAACATATGGGCTTCGAGCATTACAAATAGTATAAGAGTCGATCCGAATATACAAAGTTGGTAGGCATAAGAAAATAGCTACCCATAGAATGATGGTAAAATCCAGATCAAGGATAGATTGATTATTTTATGAGGTGCAACAAGAACGTCGCATTACAAAATATTTAAATAAATAAAATAATTTTATATTTATGTTTATAAATTAAATTTATTTATTATTAATGAATTTTTATTTCCTTGTCATAGAAGTTAACGACTGACTTCAGAAATTAATTAAACTTTTAAAATCCATTATGTAATCATGGATTATACAGAAATTGTATTAATAATAAAGATTTTTTTTAACAAAAAGGTGCAACTATTCAATGGCCCTGAGTGGCATCGTTTCTGCTATGTTTTTCGTAGAGGATGCAAATCTACGTCTTTCTCTAGTAATAAAAATTTGATAATAATAATATCACGAACTTTATGGGATCAATAATGATGCCTGTCCAACGAAAAATCCTTGAAAGAGAGTTTCTGATAGCAGTGACTCAAAGGGGTTTTTACGAATTTAAAATTTTTCAATGCACCAATATGAAGGATCTGCAATGAATAAAATTCTTTTCTATCTTGAATTTCTCGTATCTTGTTTCATCCAAGCATTGACTTGTTTAGCTAAGAATGATTTGATTACCATGTATTAACCTATTAAACTATTATTAAAACAAAAACTTAAGAGTAACTCAGGAATCTTCAACAATAAAGTCCATTTGCATTTTTTCATTATTTATAAAATTATTAATAACTATACCTTACGAAGCAAGCTTTGCTTTTGATAAATGGATTAATGTTCGCCATAAGTTTTATGATTTGATAAATAGAATTGTCTTCCTACCTGTTCCATACTCTCTGGGTAAGGATTGGGCATTTAACCTACGTGCCCATTATTTGGCACTAAGGAGGAGATGGTTGACCATGCGATCTTCACCTGTTCCAAAACTAGACAGATCTAGCAAATTTCTAGCGACCGACCTTGGGACGTTGGTGCTGCTTCTCATTGCATCTCCTTTCTCGGCTTGATTAGGCAGGACTTAGGAAGAGGCATCCTTTAAAGGGGTACGACGAGGGATTACATAGCTTATCAAGTCTGGTTATCCCAGAATTTGCTTGTGTTTATTGATGAGTTTGCTCCTTCTCATAGGGTTGTCAAGACAACCTTCTCTTTATTAGTTGAGTACACTTTTCATCAGATAGTTCTTGATTCTGATAGCCCTAGCCTCTAGGGTTTCTATGCTGCCTTGGTAGCATATCGATGTACGGTCTTCATATCTTGGGAGCCCCCACCTCTAAGATTTGTCAAAATTAACTTTGATGGGAATGTTCATGGTAGATCTATAGGATTAGGTTTTGTGATTTGAGGGTCGGATAGTGCGATGCTGGCAGCTGATGGATTTGGCCTTCTTGACTCCTCGGTGCCTTTAGCGGAGCTGTATGCTGCTTGGACTGGTATTTCCTATGTCATTTGCAGCCTGGGCACCCGTAATCTTATTATTGAGGGGGATGTTGTTACTGTGATTCGTTGGCTCTGTCATGATCACTACGATCATCTGCCTACCAACCTCTTGATCTATGACATTCAATCTCTCCTTCAGGGTGTTCATGCGTCCAGATATGGCACATCTATAGGGAAGCCAACTCAGCAACAGATTGGATCGCCGTTAGGGTGGTCTATCACTCTAGTTTTTGGAGTTGGAAGTTGAAAGTCCCATGCCCTCTTGTTCTAACCTAAATTTTGTACTCTGATATATCAGGTTTGACTCACCCTAGATTGGTGTGATCATATGCCTGTATTAAAAAAAAAGAGTCCAAAGTTATCAATTTTGCTTTGGATTATGTTTCGTTTTAGCTTATGAAATGAAATATTTCGGTATCAGACTGTTTCGATGCCTCATTTTGAATATATATATATATATATATGAAATGTTTATTCATAATTTCTAGTCTTCATAAACAATAATAAAAACAACATAAAAATAAAGATAAAAATTAAAAATTATGTTCATAATTCATAGTTTTCATCATCAACAACAACATACAAATAAGATAAAAAATAAAAACTTGTATTCAAAATTCATTCTCCTCATCAACACAATAAAAATAATGATCTTCATCTTCTACTTGCATATGAGCACTAATTTCTATATTCAAATTAGTGTCATTCTCATCATCTAATGCAACATCTTCTTCATCATCTAAAGCTAAAGTAGCTAATGGAGCTTCAATTGTCTCCCAACTTAAATCTTCTCCATCAAGAAGTCCAGGCTCTTTAGAGATCCATTCATCTAATAAATCTATGTTATCAAGACTTATAGGATCCAAAGAGTCTTTTTTCTTCTTCAAATTTCTGTAAAAAAGATAAGATAAGAAAAAAAATTACAGCTTATAAAATTAATTTAAGAAACATATAATGCACATAATAGCAAAAAAATTTTACCTCTCTTGGAGCTTGAGATTGTATCCAACAAAGACTAAATCATTTAGTCTTTTATGTTCAAGCCTATTATATTTTTTGGAATGAATAAATTCAAATGTACTCCAGTTTCTTTAACATCCAGTTGCACTGCAACATTGACTAAGGATTCTAATAGCAAACTTTTGAAGTTCTGGAGTGTTATTTTCAAATTGCTTCCATCATGCAACTAATTAGAAGATATTATTTGTTGGTAACTTTAGAGAAGAAAATAAAAATCAATAAAATTAAAAATAATTAGAAAAATATCTGAATTTAGCTTCTCACATTAGTGAATAGCTAAGGACATGCCAAAATCACTTGTTAATTTTTTGTATTCCTTAAGCTGTCCACTTATTTTGTTTTGGATATCGAAGGCAGGGATCAACCTAGTTAATGTTGTCAGTAATCCTCGAGTAACTTCATATTTCCATAGACGAACAAAATCCCCATGAGGAAATGATTAGATGGGCACAATATTTTCTTTTTAATGCCATCTGTTCGTTTACCGTGGTACATGCTCATTTGGTCATTTTCTACACACCTCAGACTCTTGCACATCGAAATTGATTTTCGAAGGGCGACCCTTATATTAGAAAATGGGTTGTTTTAACTCTTGGTTAATACCCATTAGTTTGAATGAGAAATTGATGACATCTTTTTAGTCCTACATGAAAAGTTTTAAAAAGGTAGAAGCACCTTATACGAAACCTTTTCTCATGCTTATGTATTTGGGCTCATCTTATGTATAGAGCTTGAGGGTGATGCATCGTATCAACCCCGCACACATGCACGTGCATGTGCAAAGGACGCAATGAGTGCTTTGTTGGTGCACTTTGCACTCATTGGATTGGATAGCTTAGCCAATTGGTTCGGCTAGATAGCTCGACGAGATGGTTTGGCCTATAGTTCTAATAGATGATTTGGCCTATAGCTCAGCGAGATGATTTGGTCAGATAGCTTGGCCAGATGGCTCGGCAATATGGTCACGTACCTAATCGGAGCGATCAGTAGATTGAAACGGCATATAGATATGCATTCGATCGCTGATCGGCAGATCAGATCTTAAAATGGCGTATAAATATGCACCGATCAGTCTGAAATAGCATGATCTTCAGATCAAAAATATGAATCAGCCAATAAGCCCCTTCCTTCACATCTCTTCCTTCACAACCGATCAAATCAAATCAGTTTTAATCTATCCCGAAAGAGTACTTTAAAGAGGCACTTCAAAACTTATAAATAGGACATGCCACATGCATTCTAGAATTCATCAAAAAAATATTTTCTCCTTAGGCATTTTCATACTTTGAATTCAAGAGAGTATAGCATTCTTGGTTCACTGTTCTGGTGAATAGTAGTGCTGCTTTCATCAGAAGAAGACCATTATATCTTGAGAGAAAATTGTCATAAATTCATAAGCACCAGTGCGGAACAAATTTATCTTTAGATAACCTATAGATAGCACTGCCTCTTACCGGTAGACGCCATACCTAAGAGATGATAGTTCGAGCAAAGGAATAGAAGGTCCAGAACTACTCAAATCAAAATGGTCTATGTTGCTGAGCAATCTCATCTGTGGATATCAAGATAGGGCAATGATCAGAAGCAATCCTAGGAAGATGAGTAACAGTGGTAGATGGGTAACTCTAGAGCCAGCGGGCCGTAGCTATGACCCTATCCAATCTCTCATAGACTCATGCGGAACCCTGGCAATTGTTACACTAAGTGAATTGGGATCTCGAGTACCCCAAGTCAAGCAAGCTAGCATCAAAAATGAAAGTCCAAAACTCCAAATTGTCTGCTGAATCCCTAGGCTGTCTGCCCTCTTTTCTCTCATTGGCCCCAACAATGCAATTGAAATCTCTTGCAATGAGGGATGGAACTCCCTGAGCTAGAAGAAAGTGAATCTTAGACCAAGGATGCACCTCTTTAAAAATCAGTGCTAGCATAAACACCCGAGAGAAGATAGGGATAGAAGACCCCTAAGATATAACAAGGGCAACTTGCTGACTGCACCGATGAAAGGCATCCATCCTGATGGAGGTATTATGCTAAAGAACCAGAATACCTCCTAAAAGTCCCACAGACTCCATGGCATAAGAAGACCAAGTTCTAAAAACTTATCTCTTAAACCAAGCTAGGCTATCACCCGACAATTGGGTTTTCGCAAGAACACATATGTCAAAATTATATAACTGCATAAGTCTTCCAAAAGAGAAGCGAAACAAAGGTTTTGGATCACCTCTGACATTTCATATAAGAATCTTCATTTAATAGTTAGAGGAAATTGGGACCCAACCTAGTCCTCTACCATATCATTACCAGGACAGCCCCCATTAGTCAGGTTACCAGCCTTAGGATTCTGCATAGAGCACACCGCTATTTGAGAGTCCTCCGTAATAACTTCATTCTCCTTCATCCGGGAGGACGGGGACATGCCCAGGGAATCCTGTCCTTGCCTTAGGATGGCTTCCTTGAGGCTTTGGACAACTGAGTCATGACCACGCCCCTCAAATTGAGTTGGCTGAGTAGCTTTACAATTAGGCTGAGCACCCTTGTCAGTCCGAGTCACAGAGCCCACAGAAGAGGCCTGAACTGCTGAGAACGTAAATTTACCTTGAGAGGTGACTGAGTCCAAAGGGATCTCTTTACCTTTTCTCTTCTCATTTCTGGAGGTAACACATTGGGTTTGAACCTCCCAGGCCTGGCCCTCTTGGATGGACCTGGGTTTGCATCCTTGCGGAATGTAGGCTATCTGGCCCACTTATTAATGCCCAATAGAACAAAAGGATTCTTTGGATTCAGCTTAGAATTCAGAGAATCTAGTGGTCCAGCATTCCTTGGTTGGGTCACAGTGCCATTCACTGTCTTGGCACAGCCTTCATTAGCCAGCACACCACACGGCACAGCACCCTCTCCCAACACAACGCCATCTACCATCGAACCCTGCTACCTTCCAGAGGGTTTCCAACCAATACCCGATGCAGGGGATCCTACAAGCACCCCACCCTCAGCTGAAATAGGGGAAGTAGAAAAAGCAAAAGCAGGTGAAACAGCCGGTACCCCACCCTCAGCCGGCACGCCCACAGTTTCCTCTGCATGCTCCAAGATGATACCAGAAAAAGGGGATCCCTGACCTTTGCTGAACTTAGGGAGTCTCCAATGAGCTATCTTTGTCAGTACTTGCCATCCATCGCTGGGGACTGATCGAGGAGCAGACCTTGGTTGGTTTGAAGCAGCTGGAGCTTTCCTCCTTAGATCTGAAGCTTGGCCATTAGAAGGTCAACGTTGATGCAGAGCAGCCATCCAAGGACCGAAGGAAAATCGAGCTGAGGAGGACTCTGTTTCCGACAACCATGAGCAGGCACCATGGAAATGAATAGACCTGCATCTGGGACAAATTCCTTCCATATATTCATAGACAAATGTTTGCTATAATGGAGATTGATTACCTCGCACCCTGGCTCCCAAACGAAGAGGTCTTCTCAGATCGATGCTCACGCAGGTCCGTGCAAATCCTCCCCTGAGTTTCTCCTTTGTTGGTGCTTCGAAGACAACGAATTGGCCAGTCAAATCAAGGATAGCTCGGAAGATGTCATTGTTTCAGAATTCAATAGGCAAATTGGGCAGTCAAACCCATAGCAATGCAGATGCCAAAGAATTTGGTGCTGGAATGAACTGTGATGCCTAGTCCGCAGTGGCTTTCGGTTGGCCATTGACAACCCATGGCCTCCCTAGCACCAATTCCTTTGCATTAGGGTTAGAGAATCGAAAGATGCAACACTGATGACCGAGACATACAGCTCCGACCTCACCGGCAACACCAGCTCTCCAAAATTCTCTGATGATAGCATCGAAAGGAATCCAGCATTGGATGCTCCTCACAAGGATGGAATCCCTCTCCTAGCACCTGGCCTCATCTTCCAAAGCCGCTGGAGGAACCTGGATTACCTCCGAAAAGCTCAATTCCAGCTCAGCAACTTTCGTCGAAGAAGGGGAAGACAAAACCCACACGAAATGGGAATTCGCCTTTCGTCTTATAGGCAACCGTCCTTGCTGAGCTTGATCCGATTTAGTAGGAGGAGGGGGGGGGGGGGATAGTTCCCTCCATATTTTGGTTTGGTTCGATTGCAAAGGATGGCAAAGTTCGTCGGAGATCAAGCACACTCAGTCATAGAGCACCGATCTTAAAGCACACTCAGTCACAAAGCACGCTTCTGTCCGTGGTTTTATGCAAAAAGTTGGATGTATTCAATTTGCTTTTGTGATGATACCTTAAGCATGCACTTGAGTATTCCAAGGCCGGTCCACCAAGACGTACGGGTTTAAAATTTAAATCATGATGCATTTTTTTTTTTTTGGTACAAGCGGGCGATCACACTCATCTAGTGCGAGTCAGCCCAGAAAGATCCGAGTACAAAATTTGTTTCAAAGGAATAGGGCAGGGATCGCCAACCCTCCATGTCCACGACCCAGCATGCTGGGCTACGAAGGAAGCAACCCAGTCCGCCGTCGCATTGGCCTTTCGGAAGATATGACGGATCTGGACACAATCCACATCCCGCAGCATAGACCTAATATCCCTAAGGATCGGATTGGTATGACCAGAAGGGCAAGTCTTCTTCTTCAACCAAGAGATGACCGTCATGGAATCACCCTCGATGAAGAGCCTCTGAACGTGAAGAGTACGAACAGCAAAGGAAATACCCACCCAGGCCGCATGGAGCTCAGACATGGGGACAGAGGAGTCAAGAGAGCCAAATCCTCCAGCTGCCAATAAACCACCGAGAGTACCGCGAATAACAAAACTAAATCATGATGCATTTAGTTGAGCATAAAATTTCAAATACGCCTTTGTTGAGTGTTTGGGATTCGATTGCATGCATTTTTATTGACGGATTTGGTGCTACTAGCGGTGTAGGTTCAAAAAAAATTCCCACGGGATACAGACACCACCTTGACATGAGAACCCAATAAAAACTATTCAGCTAGGTTTAACTTCCACCCATGTGCAAAGTAGCTTATTTGTCATGCAAGTCATTCTATGCCTGGCCTTCTTTACCTTTCTTTGCCTTCAATCCTTTCTTTTCCTTGTTTGAGAGCACTCACTATCTATGACATTTAGAATTGAATGCTTTGCATGAAATGAGTTGTGGCATATATATATTTCTTGAGGATCTAGCCATCTAAGACTCTCATTTGCTAATTCTAAATGATGTGCAATGTTATCATAAGTTTTAATATTTATATTATACTTAATGTTGATCCTCATGTGCTCTGGATTATCGGGCATGGATTTAATAGTTGCTTATATTTGTTATACATTAGTAAGGATATGACTAGCTAACTTCAATTTCTTAGACATATTTGATCTCTCTTTTAGGTGCTACCTCATATATAGAATATTTGTGGTGCTTTACGTAAGTGTAAATTTGATCTTTAACTTCCTTAGCTATTAAATTGAAGTGCTTTCATATTTATTTTCTAAGGCTACCCACGTCTCCTAAGCAATTGATTGCTCTTTGAACTTACACAAGAGATACTTTTCAACAATATAATGTGAGCCATGTTATTATTCTTTTGCAAGCTTGATAGGTCTCAAAGATCTTTTTTATGCTGAATTAAAATTCTTAGCTCAAAAGACTAACATATTATGTAAAATAATCTATTAGTAAGAGATAAGTTCATAGAGTTAATATTGTCATAATATAATTATTTTATTTAAATTAAATTAATAGTAATCAGACAAAAGATATGGGATTGAAAAGTTACAATGCTTTGAATTATCTTTCATAAACAAATATTTAATTATCATAACTTAGTTTATTCGTGCAAAATTTTAGTTTTAGACGAGAACTTCTTAGGCTTTACCAACTAAAAACCCTTGCTTAGAAAACTTTCTAAGCATACTATACTTTTCATAAAGAAAAATGGCATGCTTACATAAGTATTTAAAAAAAAATTATGCATGTAAACATTATAACTACATGAATTTAGAAGAAAAATGATGCAAGAATCATGTATATCAATCAGAATTTTCTACTAATTACTTTGTATTTTAGAAAAAAAAATTATATATGAAAAAATCTTCTTCTATAAAAATAAAACCTTTCTAAACTTATATGCAAAATTTATGGGCAAAATTAATCTCCTTACTATTACAAGCAATTATCCAATAGTGTGAAACTAATAATACATTCTCGAAAGATTTATAATTATATATAAGTCTCATATGATGTTAGCAGCCACTTCAGCACAACTTATTTGATGTGGTATACTAATTTTAAAATGGGTCTCTAAATTTATAACTCAATGTCATTGAGTCCTACAATCAGTAGCTCCAATGAAAAATTATTGATGTGGCGATGGAAGAAGCCTCTGGATTATCAGCAATTATCTAATTCTATCTTGACCTATTTGGTGGCTAGAGAGCACAACATTGATAGTCTTTTCCGTCAAAAAAATACTTATATAATCTTTTTTTCATACAAATTTTTACTAAATTTAATATTTTAATTTTTCTTTTGCATTATTCAAACATTGTTTTCGTTTCATTCTATGTGTGTAAACTTATAAAAATAAGTTCCACAGGTTTCTCTAATTAATAATAAGAGAAAAACATGTATGTCACTTATCTAAAACTATGCTTATTTCTCTTAAAGAAGATTTTTGAGCAAGAAATTAGATACCATGATTCTCAAAAGGAGAAACAATACAACCCATCTTTATATCTTTGTAAAGATGTCACTTTTTTGTTGTCTTTTTTTTTTATAACAACCTTTTTTTGTGTTTACTTGATATTTATATTCATAATTCCATATTGCTATTATGGTGGCTTCATTTATGTTATATAAAACCGGGATGCAACTTGGGTGGGTTACAATAGATTATAAATGATCTCAGGTTATAAATCGGGGTACACAAAACCCAAGCTCAAAAATTTCCGCACTTCAACGAGCACGGGCCAAGGGTCAGTCCAACAAGCTACAACTAAGCTCGGATGGAATCAGGCCAACAATTAACTAGTGACAAATCAATATTTAAAAATAATCATTCTCATTTTCTCTCTATAGCCTTCCAAATTTGAATCAATAATTTATATACAATCCTCAACTGGAAGAATAGTGCATTAAATAACTGCCACTTTTATCTAATGATAGATAATTTTAGCATTGTATTTTTATCATAATTATATATAATATGGACGCCTACCATATTGGACTACACTGAATTGGGCTATTGGGCTCAAAACTCTGTTGATTTAAATCGGGCCAAAGATTCGTGACCCAATCTCTATCCAATCCATAGAAACATTGTTCCAGCCTTAATCTTGTAACGTGAGTTTGATCGTGCAAGCGATAGATTAACTCAACCCAATAACCATACTTAAATCAATATACATAAAATTATATTAATATATCCCAAATGTGAAATACAAAAGTTAGATAGTTTCTTCTGACAGTATTTGTGAAAGGAAAAGGTCAATTACCATTGTGAGCGAGCAACCTACCAGCTGGGTAAAGTTGGATTATATCAAATTATTTTCAAATACTATTATTCAGAAATATCATTTATCCATCATTTTTATAAATAATTCTTTATGCATCAACTTTTGATGCATAAGTATGCACTGATCGTGCGGATTGATCGTTCGCCCATACTGGCGCATGTATGAAGGTTCATTGGGCCTTTTTTTCACATCGCATGCATGTTGGTATATGGAGGTGATCAATCACATGGTTAATGCATGCTTTATGCATCGAAAACCAATGCATAAAAATTTTATTTTTATTTTTATATAACTCAACTGTGTAACTTGGTACATGGTAAAATAGGAAATCATGAGCCCAATCAAGTCTCTTTAAAATTGCAATGCTAGTGCATGCCACCGCCTCTAAAGCTACTCATCAACGATTACAATATTTATTTATCTTTGGTTGTTTAAAATCACAAAAAAAAATAAAATATTATAAACATTACAATATTTTTGATGCTCCTTATTTTCCCACAAACTATCTGAACTGATATTACCATCGTTATTTATGTTCTTAAAAAATTATAAATTTTTTATTTGCTATCATGTCTGAAAGTATTGGTCAATCGCACGCAAATACTATTTTATTACTCCCCAAACTTTGAACCGAAAATTATTGCTGTCGACTAATACGAAGATATTTACTCAAAATATTATTTTTTCTCTTCATCCAAACGGAGCAATAAAGTTTTTATTCTCCTCTTACTTTTAAACTGCTTCTACTTTTAAACCGTTTTTGTCACGGCTCCGGAGTCGGCTGGTCGGGCGCCAGCGATGCTACGGAAACGCAAAGGGCAAGAAGAATACCAGTTGGATAGTGGTTTTACTCAAAACCAGCTGGCTGTTTTGTAATCAATCCACTGGAATGGATTACCCATCGACCTCCGTCCCCCAGCATTATAAAGCAAAGCTGGTTCCTCTTCTCTACTGTTCCTTAATAATAATAAGAAGAGAGTCCAGGTGTGGGGCAGACGGGAGAGGTAGGAGTGATATGTTGATGCTGTTGGAATGGGGTTGGTGTGGAATATTTCTTCTCCCTCGAGTTTCTTTTCCTAATATCTTTTACGAAAAAGAAGCTCTAGGTTGAAGTATTTTCCAATACCTCCCATTCCAACGGTTTCAAGTTTCTCCTTCCTCTCCCTTTCTGTCCTCCTCTGTTTTCTGATTTATTGTCTCACCTGAAGGAAGAAGTCGGAGGAAGTCCCGCAATCCCTCCCTTTAGTTTTCATCCTTTACACATGAATTTTTACCTCATATCAGAAAAAAAATAAAAAAAATAGTGGCGTTTTTCGGTCCCTCGAGTAATTTTGTGCAAGAAGTAACCATTCTTTTTATCTTTATTTCTAAGTTATCGGTGGTTTCATCGCACATATTTTTTTATCTTTACACATGAATTTTTCGATCAGTAGATACCTTCTTTGATCTTAGATGAGAATTGTTTTAATTCCTTTATTAGTTCAAACCTCTGCTGTCTCTGTCCAGATATTGCAATATTTACACCTCTGTGGTGAACTATGAATTTGTTTTACAAATAGCATCTGATTTGGGGAATGGGAATCATTATTTTTGTGGATCATGGTTGGCTGTTGATAAATCTAATCTAATTATAATTTAACTTTCGAATATCATACTACTTGAATTATTCTTCTCAGCCAATTCTGCAGTGTTGATCCGAACCTAGCTTAGCACAAAATAAAATTAGCGTATATCTTATTGCTTGCGATTTATCAGTTTTTCTCAACGGAATTGAGTCAATTATTTAATCACGTGAAAGATATATTATCATACACTTAGCAGACCCTTTTGATTTTAATTGATAATATAAATAATCATTAATTTATTCAAAGTTTATGAAGTATTATTAAAAACAAATAGGAGCTATTCAATACATGTTGAAAAAGAATGCCGCACTCTTTCGGAAGAGAAGGGGCTTACGAAGGTGAGCAAAGTTTGTTTATATTTAGTTTGAGCTAAACTTTGAAACAATTTTAACTTTATGTGATCATTTGTTTGATCTTAAAATCAATGATCTAATCTTAGTTTATATCTAAAATATTTGTTTTTGAGCCTTATAGAATTGATTCTGATCAAGACAAGTCTACTTTTCTCAGCTTAAAATCATTTCAAACTTAGATTATTAACAAGTTCATTTAGCTTGGAACTGATCATAAATTGAGATTCCAGACTATTAATAACAAGCTGAGTTCATTTAGGTTGGAACTGAGCATAAATCGAGATTTTTCTGAACCAAAGTGGAGCAATTCAAAACACTTGGCGCTTTGGATGAGATTCAATTCTCAATGAGAGAACATGATGAATCCTTGGATTACAAACGAGGTTATGAAATAACTACTCGAATATGCAGAACAGTAAGGAAAATAGCTTAGAATGATGGCTTTTAAATAATGTAATGTTCACAATTGGCTACCATTCATCTGGCGTGGGATACAAATCTTGAACCAATCAAGCTGTGTGTAGCTATAGACCGAATCGACCATCTATCAAACGACAGCAAGGGAAGATGAGTACTCAAAGTCGTTGGCACATTAAATTTAAAACCCATCGTTCAAGCTTGTCTGTCTGCAATGTTAAATGATAGCATTGGATGGACGGGTTGAAATCCGATTTCTAAAATAGGGTTGAAATCCTATTTCTAAAAAAGAATATTAAACAAAGCATGATGACTGAATTCATTGAGCAATATAATTCAAAAATCATACTTTTTTTTATTTTTTTAAATAGAATCTTAATTTTAACTGTTTAACTTCATTAGACGGTCTTTATACCATGCTCATATGTTCTTAAAATTATTATTAGTTACAGCTTCATTCATAAATAATAAAGATATTATAAAATTTGTTTAAGAAATAACCTTGCATATCCACGCGATTTTCATGAGCTAGCTGCAGCTTACCTTTGCTGACACGTGTATGGCAAGTATAAAATTGATAGAATTAAGATGAGGCTTGTGATTTGAAAGATTTTTTTACTGAGAGTGCTGTAAATAATTTAGAAAAAATATACTTTTAATCTACAAATCTTTGCTTAAAATTTACTTATTCGATGATTAAGTTATGGAGAACTCAAAGGGTAATCTATAATTTTATGTCAATTATTTTATTAATTTTAACTGATTTTATATAATTAAAATATTAAAAATATAATATTTTTAAAGTATGGGAAACTAAATCATGACAGCTAAAGTTCGTGGACTAAAAAGTAAATTTTGAGTGAGTGTTTGGGGGCCAAAAATATATTTTTATGGTATATCCTAATAAATTTAAGTCACAGAAGCTAATGACTTCATGTGTTGTGTTGTGACCAGAGGAGAAACAAGTAATTAAATATTTTACTCTGGATGCATATGTGATTTGCCTAAGTCAGTTGGACAATACTGATTCCAAATGAAAGTTATTTCCTTGTCACAGAAGTTAACGATTGACTTCAAAAATTAATTAAACTTTTAAAATCCATTATTTAATCTAGGATTATACAGAAATTATATTAATAATAAATATATATTTTTTTAAAAAAAAAGGTGCAACTATTCAATGGCCCTGTGTGGCATCGTTTCTGCTTTGTTATTCGTAGAGGATGCTAATCAACGTCTTTCACTAGTAATAAAAGGTTGATAATAATAATATCACGAAACGAAGAACTTTATGGGATCAATAATGATGCCGGTCCAACGAAAAATCCTTGACAGAGAGTTTCTGATAGCAGCGACTCAAAGGGATGTTTTAAAAATTTAAAATTTTTAAAAATTATTGAAAAGAGAAATTCTTTTAGGATTGAATTAAAACTATCCCTTTAATGCACCAATATGAAGGATTTGTAATGGATAAAATTCTTTTCTATCTTGAATTTCTCATATCCTGTTTCATCCAAGCATTGACTTGTTTAGCTAAGAATGATTTGATTACCATGTATTAACCTATTAAACTATTATTAAAACAAAAACTTAAGAGTAACTCAGGAATCTTCAACAATAAAGTCCATTCGAATTCTTTTATTATTTATAAAATTATTAATAACTGTGCCTTACAGGGCAAGATTTTCTTTGATAATTGAATTAATGTTTGCCATAAGTTTTATGATTTATTTTCTTTGTATATATATATATATATATATATATATATATATATATATATATATATATATATATATATATATATATATTTAATAAAATTTAGAGAGGAAAAAATTTTCCTACTATTTTTGTAAAGAAAAAAATACTTATATTTAAGAAATGTTCAAGACACATGCACTTTTAGATTTCTTCTGGGCAAAAGGCTACTGTTGTTCTCTATAGTCAGGGTGAGCCGGACTGGACTTGGTTTTGGCATGATCCTAAAATGAACCATATTTGATTGGTGTTAAATTTTGAAGCCAACTCTGATCCACTTATGTCCACCCTTGATTGAATTCGTTAGCATTGTTTAATGGATCTATTGTCACCAAATCACCTTTCTTGGGCGTCAGGTGAGGTCTGGGAACTAGTGTTTAATGGATGCTCCTATGCTCCATCTTGGACTAAGATCCTGCAAAAAAAGTCTCTATGAGCCGGTTGTTTCGGCGGGGATCCTCCGATGCCCAAGTGAGTGATCTGAGAAATAGTAGTCAATCTTCCTTTGTTTGGGAGTCCGCTAGGGACTTAGAGAAATTCTTGGAGTTCAAAAAGTTAAAGTCCTCTCTCGTTATGAGTGAAGGTTTTTATACCTAGTCAGGAGTTCTCTTACCCCTTTTTGGATGGTTGTGATTCCGAAATGCCATGGTCTGACATAGGACGAACGATAAGGCCAACAATAGCAGGGGTGTCTGCATGGTGGCCTATCGGGTCTGACAGGCCACCTCCTGATCTGACATAGATGGCTACAGTCGGTTGATGGGCCAAGTTCCATCAGAAATGCTGTTGCAAGCAGTAGGTAGGCCCGGTTTTATCGGGTGTGCGCCGCAGCCGATAGGTGGGCCATATGGGATCGTAGATGGACCACATGGGACTATGGCATGCGGGGGGCCACAGTCTGAATCTGGACTCGGTGGCCGATGCCAGGGTCGGTCCTGAAGACTGACACTGGAGTCGGTCTTGGAGGCCAACCCTGAAGTTGGTCTTGTTGCCAAAGCTAGAGTCAGTTTTGTTGCTGACGCTGGAGTCGGTCTTGGAGGCTAGCACTAGAGTCGGTTTTGTTGCCAACGCTGAAGTCAGTCTTGGTGCCAACGCTGGAGTCGGTCTTCGAGGCCGATGCTGGAGTCGGTCTTGTTGCCAACACTAGAGTCAAACATAAAGGCCAACGCTGAAGTCAATTTTGGGGGCCAAAGGTGACACAGAATGGATGACTTAAGTTGCTCAAGTCGTCTAATCTCCATCAGTTAGCTTCATCTGTTAACTATGACATGGCTTGATCAGCCACATCAGATGCCTCTTGGCTCCTTAGCTCGTGTGGTCATCTCCATCATCGAGTGAAAGGAGCATGGACTTCCAATGCCCTCGACCCCCACTTTTAATGATGGGCACGTGCCTCCTTGGGGGGTCAAATTCTTTTCATTTAAGGGAGCATGTGATGTTGTACCTCCATCATGTAGGAGATTCTTTCTTTGAAGTTTTTTCTTAGAATCAAGGCCGTCTCTCTCGGATAATGTAGTAGCCATCATTGCAGTGATGTCGTTGGCATCCCCTCATCGGCCATAGATCTCTCCTTCATGCCCTCGATCGAGGCATCTTGCTTTGGGCAGATGAGATCTCGCAACTATTGGGATACACCTTTAATGGAGGGTCTCCATATAGCAGACCGAATTGGACAAGATGATTCTAAAGGTAGGCATAAAGGGATCATCCCCGTCACTAAGTCCTTCGTGCATCCAGAGTCTTCCTGCCTGATTCTGAAACCTGAGTCTTTGGAGTCCTCCTTCGAAACCCCGCATCCACTGTCTCTCTCTCTATTCCAAGTTAGTTCCTTTGACCCTTCCTTGTCTTCTTCTTTAGGGCCTCCAATAGGAAGGGCAAGGAGCCTGTAGTAGCCTCCTCCTCGTCCTCCTTCAAAGATAGGATTCCTCTGCGAGCGATGGGTGGGATCTTGATCCGGGGCCCCTAGCTGACCGTAGTACCACCTCCACCTGTAGCACTACCTCATAGTGCTAGTCGGGCCTCCTTCCCGGCTGTTGCTCCCACCTCAGCGGGGCTGAAGAGGACCGCTTCCACCAGAACCCCAGCGAACATAGAGTCCCTTAGGGATACCTATAGGATTCTCAGGGATGTCCGATTGTCTGCCCTTTACCTAACGATAGAGTGACTTTCGGTCCTTCCGGTGGAATTGTCCTATACGAAGAGTTCTTCAAGGCAATCCTTCAACTTTTCCTTTATCCTTTCATCACCAATCTTCTTCACAGGTATACCTTGACACTGGTGCAGTTGGTTCCAAACTCCTTTCGAACTATCTATGCTTTTATGGTGCTCTGTGGCTACCTGAGTATAGTGGATAGAGTGTCCCTATTCTGTAGTCTTTACACTCTCCGTCGTCAGTTCAAAACTAGATGGTAGCTGTTCACACCCAGACCTAGCCAAGCCCTCAAACTGAACCTTCCCTCGTCCATCAAAGGGTGGAAGACCCGCTTTTTCTTTGCACACATTGGGGGAGCGAGGCGGAGTTAGGGAGATCCCAACCTAAAACCAAATAAGAACTCGATGGTGATCCCAGGAGATCGGGAGGTATTCGAGCAGATATTGTCCTCCCAGGTCCCCCTCTGTCAGGAGCTCTTGTCAGAGGCGAATCTTCGTTATGTAGGTTTGGCCTCGGGTGATGTTGAGTGCCCACGTTCTTCCACTTTCTCTCTCTCTCTCTCTCTCTCTCTCTCTCTCTCTCTTTGATTGATCGACTCTTGGCATGTGCAGACATGACGGTATCTGTCGACGCCGTGAAGAGGGCGGCTGCGAGGAAGAAGCGAGCTATCGGGGATGACTTTGAGAGGCCAAAGAAGATGTCACATCATCGGTCTTCGGTCTCTCCTCCACATGAACAGCAGGTGATGCAGGAGTCTATCCCACCGATTGACCTTACCACTGAGATGCCCCCGAAGGAGCTGAGGAGTGAGGTGATCCCCTCACCGATAGAGCCAACTCTAGAGGGAGGCCCGTCAGCAGGAGAGCAGGTGGGCGATGAGGTCCCAGCAGTGACGAGGTTGGCAGCGACAGAGTTGTAGGAGACCGTTGCCCGGGAGAGGGAGTGCGAGGAGGTGCCGGCAGCCCCGACCCCATGCCCATAATCTTGGCATCGTCCGATTCTATGGGGGCAAGTGGAATGAGAGCGATCACATCGCAGCCACGCAGCAGAGCGGCTGCTGGCCTTGGTGTACCTGCCAATGTTTTGGGAGGGACTCTGCCAGCAGCGGGCCAACAACTTCTTTTGGGACACCTTCTCAGCTCTTCTTCGGGCACGTATCCTCTCGCCTCCACAAAGTCTTTCTATTACATTGTATGCTGACAAAGGTTTTCTTCATGTAGTTACTGAACTCCATGTTCGCAGCCTAAGACATTGCCAGTCAAGATGATGCCATACTCACCCGGGTCAACGAGACTTCACCGCCCTACATGCCCGAGTCGAGAGGGCTGAGGGTGCACTAGATACGGCTTGTGCTGAGCGGGTAGAGGAGCTCGAGGAGTCGAGGCGCCAGGAGACAGCTGAGCTCGAGCATGCCCGAATTGCTAAGGCAAAGCTGGAGGATGTTGTGGCAAGGCTGAGCGTGCACAAGGAAACAAAGGGGCTATCGATGGCGGAGAGATCAGCCGATGATGGGTCTGCCTTAGCCGATGATGGGCCGACTCCTACCGAACCCTGAAGACTTAGCTGCTTTTTTTGCCTTTGTACCGAATTCCGACTTGAGTTGGCATTTTGTAAACCTTCTGACAAGTAATGAAAAGCAAACTTTCTTTTGAATCATTGAGTTTTTAGGGCACTTAGCTTTTGTAGCTTCTATAGTACATTCTATCGTCCCTTGCACTTGTGTGAATCCATGATCGGGCCGCACATTTCGATGGCCATCGACATATGATCCAAGTCAACGTTAGAGCCAGCGTTGGAGTCGGTCTTGATACCAACTCTGGAGTCGGTCTTGTTGCCGATGCTAAAGTCGGTCTTGGTGCCGACATTGAAGTCGGTCTTGGTGCCGACGCTGGAGTCGGTCTTGGTGCAGTTGGTCTTATTGTCGATGCTGGAATTGGCCTTGTTGTCGACAATGAAGTTGATCTTTGTGCTGATGCTAGAGTCGGTCTTGGTGTCGATGCTGGAGTTGTTCTTTGTGCCGATGCTGGAGTCAGTATTGTAAGCCATTGGGACTAGACTCATGAACCTTTAGAACTTAATCTTGTGGAGCTGATTGGATGAGAGAGAATATTTGGACTCATCTTTATTTCAATTGACTGAAGGTGTACATCACTGATAGTACTGGCGGAGGTTGTTCACATTTCAAGTGTGGGGGATTGGTCTCCCGTCTAACCCTTCGATCCAATACCTCCGCAAAGAAGTGCCTTAACGATCCGGTAGGGGCCTTCTCAATTTGGAGACAGTTTGCCTTCCGCCACAAGCTTTGAAACCTCGACTCACCTGAGGACTAGGTCTTTAGAGAGAAATGCTTTGGGTCCATGTGGACAAGGATGGAGCTAACCGTCTCTAAGGATGGCAATTTTTTCTGTTTTCCCGTTTATCCAGTCGGTACTATTTTTAACAGGTCGAAAAATCTCCGTTTTAAATGGCTTAATGGGTAACAGAGATTTTTTATTAATGGCTAAATGGGTAAACGGCCCGTGGACGGTATTCTCCATCCCATCCCCGTTTACCCATCCCCATCCCCGTTAGCTTTATATAATCACTCAATGACTCTTGCTCTGCCTTCTTTCACGCATCGTCTCTTGCTCTTCCTCTTAGCCGATCTGAAGTTCTGAGGTCTGAACTTACTCTATCATCTCCAATCGCTGATCTGAACTCTGAAGTTCTGAATCTACTTCATCATCTTCAATCGCTGCCTAATCGACGTCCCATCGATGCCCTTCAATACCTTTTTCTTTCTCTGGTATGCTCATTTCTTTCTTTTATTTCTAAAGAAAGATATCTCTTTATTTTTTGCTTTAAAATTTGAATGTATTCTTTTTTTACGATTATTACATTATAAATCTTTATTTTTTGATTTTTCCCCTTATTAGCTGTTTTCTTTCTTACTTTTTTGTTCTCTTCTTCCTTATCTCAAAGAGAGTGGATTTTTTTTTCATTTTTTAAATATTATTTGTATACCTCTTTCACATGGATAGATAATGTAGAATAAAATTTTAACTTTTCTTGTTGGAATCTCTCTAACCATGTGCGGCATTAAAGCGGAATAAAATTTCTTGGTTGATATTCTTTATTTTTGTTAACAGTTTGGAAGCTTATGTGCTTAATGATAATTTATTGGTTGATATTTCTTGGCGTTTGATCTATCTTATCCTAAAAAAAATTATTTTTTTAATTTTTAATAAATTAAAAATTTAATAAAATAATTTTATTTTTTATGTAAACGGGCAAACGGGTACCCCGTAGGTATCTGTTTGCTCGGTCGAGTATCCTCGTCCCCATCCCGTTAACTATAACAGCTTAATGGGATGAGAAACGTGGATATTTTTCCTAACATAGATGGATACTGGTATAGACTGCCCTGATCCATCCCTGGGCCGTTGCTATCCCTAACCGCCTTGGGGGAGGCAGCGAGATATAGGAAGAGATCTTCCCCTTTCCTCGGCTTCGATAGCAGCAGCGGGGTTGACAAGAATTCCTTCGGCCTATCGAAAGCTTTTTGGCACTCTTTCATCCACTCAAAGCCATTTATCTTCCATAATGCGTTGAAGAAGGGAAAGCATCGCTTGACTGACTTTGATAGGAACCGGCTCAGAGCCATCACCCTTTCGGTTAGTCACTGTACCTCCTTCTTATTGGTCGGAGGTCTCATATCGAGGATGGCTCAGATCTTTTTTGGGTTTGCCTCAATTCCTTGCTGGATCATCAGAAATTCCAAGAACTTACCTGCCATGACCCCGAATGCACACTTATGGGGATTTAGCCTCATCTGGTAACGACATAGGTTGCCAAAGGTTTCTGCCAAGTTAGCAACATGGTCAATGGTGCAGACATTTTTTGTCAGCATGTCATTCATATACACCTCCATGTTGTATCCTATTTGATTTTCAAAAATCTTATTCATCATTCTTTGGTATGTAGCCCCTGCATTCTTCAGTCCAAAGGGCATTATCTTGTAGCAGTAGATGCCCTTCTTGGTCATGAAGGAAGTAGCCTCCTCGTTTGTTGGGTCCATCCTTATCTGGTTATACCCCAAGAAGGCATTCATGAAACTAAGAATCTCATGGCCGAACATAGCGTCTATGAACTGGTCGATTTTGGTTAGCGAGAAGCTATCCTTAGGGCATGCCTTATTAAGGTCGATGAAGTCGATGCAGATTCTCTAGCTCCCATTGGCCTTGCAGACCATCATCATATTGGCCAACCAGTCCAGGTAATGTGCGATTAGCTTGTGGACCTCTTCGTCGATGGCTCTCTGCCATTCGGGGGTGAAGCTCCTCTTCTTCTGTTGGACTGACCGATAATTCAGATCAATGCTGAGCTTGTGGATGATCATCTATGGTGGTATGCCTAGCATGTCTGATGTGGACCAAGCGAAAACATCCGAATTGGCCCATAGAAAGGTGAGGAGGTTGTCTCTTGCCTCTGCGGGGAGAAGTGCGCTGATTTGAATTGTCTTCTTTGGGTCCTCTCCCAAGGGAAACAGTAGCAAATGCTCAGCCGACTCTTCCTTCCTCTCAGATTCTCTAGGGTCAAGCAACTCTGGGGCCGACGTAATAGTTGCCTCCTAAGGACTAGGAGCCATGTGGTAGCAAAGTGGCATCGGACTTTGCCCCCTATGCATCTCGTCGATTCCTCTACTATTGGGAAATTTGATGAGCAACTGCTTGGTGGAGATGATGTATCCAAGAGATTCAGAGCGGGCCGCCTGAGGATGGCATTGTAGGCCAGAGGGACTTAAATGACTAGGAATCTCATAAGGATTGTGCTCTGGAACGGCGGTGTCCCCACCGTAACCAGGAGAGTGACCTCTCCCTCCATCCTCATGGAGTCTCTAGTAAAGCCCACCAGGGGTGTAGCCACGGGTCGAAGGGAGTCGAAAGATAAATTCATCCAAACAAAGGCGTCGTAAGTGAGAATATCAGCCGGACTTTCACTATCGACAAGAATCCTCTTTACAGGATGCTTGGTGATTATTATAGACATGACAATGCTATCATCATTAGGGTTTTCTACCCCCACTAAGTTCCCTTTAGAAAAGAGAACTACAGTGTCCACCCCCTCGTCCCCCTGCAGCCTCTTGGAAGAGCCACCCACCCTCCAAGAGATTATTGCCATAGTCTTCTCAATTGGAGCATTGTTGATGCTGACCGGGGTGACCAAAGGTGCCGCCGAACCTGGAGCAGTTGGGGCCTCCCGCTGGACAAACTTGCTGAGGTAGCCTCATTGGATGAGCGCCTTGATTGCCCTCTTTAGGTGATGACAGTCCTCTATGTCGTGACCGTGATCCCGATGGAAGCGGCAGTAATTGCGCGGGAGCCGGGATTCAGGGGAGCATGATGTTGGAGATACAGCTCACCCTCAATTTCCATTAGGATGTGGGATCTTGGGGCGAGCAGGGGGTGAGAGGCTCTTCCTTGGCAGCGAAGGTGCAGGGCTGATTAACCCATCGTCGAGGAGGCTCGGGCTTCTTGGGGTGAGGTCCGCTTGGCTCTGTGTGGGCTTGCCTCTTGCTGAATCCTTCGTCAGTCTCCCTCCTAATGGAATTGGCCTCGTCGGTGCTAATGTAATTCTACACGTGACCAAGAAGTTCGGCATATGAGCTGGGGGGTTTCTTGTTGAGGGAGTAGGTGAAGTGAGAGAGGCGGTGCCCCTCACTTCAGGGCAAGGGTGGCCACGGAGTCATCGAGGTGGTAGACCTCGAGAGCAACTACCTTGAACCAAGCCATGAAGTCCTTAAGTGATTCACCGTCTTCTATCAGATGGAGAACAAACTGTTGGCTACCCAAGGGATCTTTTGGCATACGTCGAAATGCACTAGGAAGGCCCTCTTCAGCTATCGGAAGGAGTTGATACCGTGCAATGGTGAGCGAGAATATCAGGCACGCACAGCCTTCAGAAGGGTGGCTGGAAAGGCGATGCAAAGGAGAGCATCAATCACCCCCTGGACCTGAATGAGTATCTTGTAGCTATTTAGGTGGTCTAGGCGATTGGTGGTGTTGTCGTAAGGATCAAGCTGGGGGAGACAGAACCGGAATGAGATTAGCTCCTCCATGATGCAGTGAGATAGCGGGGGCAGTTGTCGTAGTTTACCTCTGGCTGGCTAGAGATTCTTCGGGTGAGCTCTTCTAGCCGCTGGTTATACTCATCAAGTCGCCGCTCCATCCGATGGCCGATCCGATTGTTGAAGGATCCCTTCCTCGAAGACTCAAAGGATGAGTAGGGGGAGGGGTAGCGACGGTGTTGATGCTTCCTCTCGGTTTCCTTCTCCTGCCATCGTTTGGGAGGACTACCAAAATGGAGAGTGGGAGGTCGTGGTCTTTTAGGGGCCTCCGGGCGATGGGAACTCAGCAAGGCATGGCGGCAGGGCTCCCAAGAGGGGAGCCTACCGCGGGTGGACTGCTGGCTGGCCTGAGGGCCCATCGCCTGAGGTAGAGAAGGCTGGGGTTGTTACTGTGTTGTGACAAAGTGCTGCTCTTGTAGCTCTCGAACCACAGCCACAAGGTCTTGAATTTGCTGGGCAAGAGCAGTAAGTTGGTCAAGTTGAGCGACCAGCAATGGAGGTGAAGGCAAAGCAGGGAGGTTAACCTCTGGCTGCTCAGTTTGCGGAGGTTGCCCCCCAGCACGACTAGTGGAGGCCTCCCGAGCATGTGTAACTGCCATCTTCTACTTGATGGAGGATGGAGATCTGTTGTTAGCCTTCATAGGTATCTCACTTCTCTTCGCACCCCTTTCCTGGTGCGCCAATCTTTTATAGCCAAATCACCTTCCTTGGATGTCAGGTGAGGTCCGGGAACTAGTGTCTGATGAGGATGAGCTTGAGGATGCTCTTATGCTCATCTTGGACTGCAATCCTGCAAAAAAGTCTCTGTGGGCCGATTGTTCCGGCGGGGACCCTTCGATGCCCAAGTGAGTGGTCTGGGAAATAGTAGTCAATCTCCCTTTGTTCGGGAGTCTGCTAGGGACTTAGATAAATTCTTAGAGTTGAAAAAGTTGAAGTCCCTTCTCTCGTTATGAGTGAAGGTTTTTATACCTAGTCGGGAGTACTCTTACTCCTTTTTAGGCGATTGTGATTCCGAGATGCCATGGTCTGACATGGGGCAAATAGCAAGGCCAACAATAGCAGGGGTGTCTGCCTGGTAGCCTGTCGGGTCTGACAGGTCACCTTCTGGTCTGACACAGATGGCTACGGTCAGTTGGTGGGCCAAATCACATCAGAAATTATTGGGATATGTGCCCCTAAACAAATGATATTTATTATTTTGCTAAATATTTGAGAAATTTTTCAATATTATACTTACGTGCATGTTATGATGCTTTATAAATATCAAAAATCCCTGAATTATTTAAAATGTAACTTTAAATATTGTATATAAGTGTTATATGCAGAGGATAATATTTAAAGTAAAATAATCTAAATTTATCTATAATTATAAATTAAAGTTATAATCGGGATCTTTAATTTAAAATTACTAGCGCGGTTCATTACATTCTAAATGAAATGATCTTATCCGGATTGTTGATAATGAGATTATTGAAATGAAAACGCTTTATATAATTTGATTATATAGGACTGGAACACGATTAATTATGAATCTCTAATAAATTTCGTTGTTAAAATAGAGCATTCAAAATTAATCAATGATGGTCATATATGAATCGATCTTAATTCTGAGTAATTAATTGACTCCTATTTATTGTATTATATTTTTTGACTTACTGGGTAATGACATAGAAACATAGTGTCAAATTCTTGGTATATTAAAAATATAATAACATAAGTAGCTGGAAAATATTAATATAAAAGATGAAATCCTAAAGAAGTCAGATGTACGGTTCCCATAAGTGTTGATTCGAATAATAAGAGCGCTCAATTTATGATTAGATCATAAATATATTATTCATTATAGAATCAATGATACTTACAGAAAATGATATAATTAAAGAGGTTAACAAAAAATGCCTAGCTTTAATTATGAACCGTTTATGGAGGACTGATTTATATGTAGTGACTATATCAATGGACGATTCAAATCCTTTTGAATATTATTAATTTTATAATTTTAAGAGTGCAGTTTCAAATTTTTAGTGGAGTAATTTGGAATTAATAATTTTGATGTTTTGATTAAAGTGTTAATTAAATGTCAAAATTATTGGAGCTTAAAATTATAATGTCCATAGTTTCTCTAGACGGCTCCATTAAATTATGTGAACTTTATGTTATGTTGGGTTGAGTTATTAATTTGAAATTAAGAATTCTAAATTAAATTTCATACATAAATTAATTGGATTAATTTCTATTTTAAATAATATGATTATTTAAAAATAAATTTAAAATTGTTTTAAATTTAAGAATATACGGTGTGCTAGGAACACATCGTAGGCATATTCCACGAGAAGAGTCTATGTGAAAATTATTTAGTTATTGGAGAAATATATATGGGATCATGAGGGAGCTTTTATCTCTTCCGTAATGTCCCATGATAAATATATCAAAACTAACCAACAATTGGTTGTTGGATTAATGTACGTTAAAGTAATTCCAAGAGTTGAAAGTTATCTTTATTATTCTCTCAGAATATATGATTCACAAGAGAAGAATAATAGAGAACATTGGAAGATAATGATCAACCAATTCTCTTCTTCAACTTCACTTTATCTCATGAGCTGAGAATGAAAAGTGAATAAAACTAGTTGTGTGATCTCAATCACAACCCAAAGGAACGCCCACTCGTTCGTGTTCATCATAATTTGGAAAATGTTTGAAAAGATCCATGGTGATCAAAAGGATTTGATGATTTCAAGATAGTATTAGTGGAGAACGAATTTCTTAATCTCCCTATTGTTCTTGTTATTAAATTAATACAGGTATAGATCGCTAACTCAATTTTTTAAGATATGTGATTTGATCCTGGTTTTCGCTAAGATATGTGATTTGATCCTTATCATGCTTCCACAAACATCTCAAATTGTTCTGAGGTTACTTAATGCACTCTGCAATAAATTTAATGAGATTAAATTTGTAAATTAATTTAGCAATTGGATTTGCAAAATTAATGCGCCAAATGTGATGTTTTAAATTTAAGTGTTATATTTAAGTTATCACATTTAGCTTATTTTATAATTTTAAAGTGTTTAAAATCATAAAATCTTAGTGATTTAAATTGTTTAAATTAACTAAGGGTTTATGAAATAAAAGTTGTTTTATAAATAAAATACACTTTTGCAAAATAATAAGTGGGAGGGGTAATATGACAATATAAACCGTTGGTCTCCATCGTTAGTATAATACCGTGAGTTATTAGTAGCGCCTCGTGACGCTTTGATTTCATTCTTCCTACGGAGGATGTCTACTAATGGCAATACCACGGTTGTCTTCCATGAGATAGGATTTTTAAGATATATTTTAGAATTGACATACCCTATGGCAATAATTTCTAAGTTAAGTCTCAAAAAGTCTGATACGATCGGTCGCACTCATGAAGAAATAATTAAATTAGTTAATTATTTTTTGATCAAAATTTAAGGAAATTAATGAGTATTGGAAATATAGATATTTTGACAGATACTTATTAATTGAGAAAGTCTCATTTTAATTAGCAACTATTTGACCTACCCTATGGCGGCACTTAGTTGTGGAGATTAAAATTCCTTAGGCTTTTTAAGTAAACATGTTTTTGTGTATTTTAACATGTACATTTATGCATCATATTTACTTTACCTTAAATTGTGTGATGATATTTATGTAATTATTTATTGAAATTTTTTTATTTTTCAGCAAATATATCAAACCCAATTTTCTCACTTCTCGCCTCTCAAGTATTAATCGGTGAAAATTTTGTTAAGTAAAAAAGCAACATGAATATCGTTCTCATTAATGAAAACTACAACTATGTCCTTAAGAAGGATTATCCTTCAGTGCCTCCAGTCAGTGCCTCCAAGGTTGTTACTAATGAGTACAACCGTTGGGTTATTGCAAACAACAAAGCCCGTTGCTACTTGTTAGCAACAATGAATAAGGTGCTTAGAACTAAGCACGAGGCCTTTGAAACTGCAAGAGAGATTATGAAATCTCTGCAGCAGATGTTTGGATGCCCATCTGATCAGGCTCGCTATGAAGCTGTAAAAGCCATTATGAATAGCAAATGAAGAATGGTTCTTCTGTTCATGAGCACATCCTCAAAATGGTCAATCATTTCAATGAGGCTAAGATCAATGGAGCTAAAATTGATGAAAAGACTCAGGTTGGCATGATCCTGGAGACACTATCTCCTGCTTTTCTCTAATTCAGGACTAATTACATTATGAATCATAAAAAGTATAATCTGACTGAACTCTTGAATGAGCTGCAAATATATAAGACTCTTATGGATGATAAGGGTGGTAAGGCAAATGTTGCTGAAGCTAATGCAGCTGAGGAAAAGCCTTCTTCTTCAAAAAAAAAGAAGAAGAACTATGTGGGAAATAAAAAAGGATAACAAGAAGAAGGTCTAGAAGAAGAAAGGAAAGACTGCTCAGCCTAAACCTAAAGGAAAGTGTTTCTACTGTCATCAAGATGGCCATTGGAAAAGGAACTGTAAAAAGTACCTTGATGAGCTGAAATAGAAAAAGAAACAAGGTAAATTAGATTTACTAGTCATGAAAATATGCTTAGTTGAGAATGATTTCTCAAGCTGGATCATTGATTCAGGAGCATCTAATCATGTCTGTGTTTTTTTGCAGATGCTTGAGTCTGCCCGGGATCTTCAAGTGGGAGATTTCACGATGAGAGTAGGTAGTGGGGAAAAGGTGTCAGTGATAGCAGTAGGGATAGTTCGACTATCGTTTGCTGATAATAAATATTTGCTTTTGAACAATGTTTATTATATTCTGGATTTCAAATGGAATTTGATTTCGGTGTCAAAGTTGCATGAACAATTTATTTCTGTTTCCTTTAGTATTAACTATGTTTCAATTTATAAGAATAGAATAAATATTTGTTCTGGGTATGTTGAAAATGGTTTATATTTTGTTAAACCAAATTCCAACAACTTGCTTCAAATCGAAATGTTTAAAGTCACTGAACCAACTCCTAAAAGAAGAAAAGTTATGAATAATGACAATGATGTATTTGTGGCATTTGAGGCTTGGTCATATTAATATAGACAGAATAGAAAGATTAGTGAAGGATGGTCCTTGAAGAGAGCTAAGAGTTGGCACTCTACCAGTCTGTAAATCCTGTCTAGAAGGAAAAATGACCAAAAGACCTTTTTCAGCAAAAGGTGAAAGAGCAAAAGCACCTTTAGAGATCACACATACTGATGTCTGTGGGCCTTTGAATGTCAAAGCTAAAGGAGGCTATGAATATTTCATTACATTCATTGATGATTATTCTAGATATGGATATGCATATCTGATGCAAAGAAAATCCGAGGCCTTTGAAAAGTTTAAAGAATTACATGCTGAAGTAGAAAAATAACTCAGTAAATCAATCAAAACTCTTCGATTTGATCGAGGAGGAGAGTACTTGGATTATGAATTTTAGGACCACTTGATTGAGAATGGAATATTATCACAGCTCACGACACCTGCGATACCACAGCAAAATGGTGTAGCTGAAAGAAGGAATCGCACTTTACTTGATATGATAAGATCAATGTTAAGCTATTCTTCTTTACCTACCTCATTTTGGGGATATGCATTACAAACAGCTGTATACATTCTAAACTTAGTTCCATCTAAGTCAATCCCTAAGACTCCCTTAAAGTTATGGAATGGTTGCAAACCTAGTTTGAGACATATCCGTATATGGGGATGTCCAGCTCATGTGCTGAAGGGAAAGACTGGAAAGTTGGAACATTGTTCAGAAGTATGCATGTTTGTTGGATACCCTAAGGGAATGAGAGGAGATCTATTTTATAGTGCTCAAGATAACAGAGTATTTGTGTCAACAAATGCTACGTTTCTCAAGTACAATTATATGATAGAATTCAAGCCTAGAAGTAAAGTAGTTCTGGAAGAGTTGCTAGCTGATGAGATCAGCTCCATACCAACAAAAGTTGTTGAACGACAAAAAGTTGAGACCACTACTCAAGATCAAATATCATCACCACCACAACGTAGTGGGAGGAAAATAAGATTACCCATCTGCTATGGTCAGGATGGAGAAGCACAAGTTGCAATCACCGATGGCAGTGATGATGATCCATTGATATACAAGATGGCAATAGAGGATGTTGATCAAGAGAGATGGCAGGAAGCCATGAAACTCGATATGGAATCAATGTATTCTAATTCATTCTGGAAGCTTGTAGATCTACTAGAAGGCGTAAGGCCTATTGGATGCAAATGGATCTATAAGAGAAAAAGAGAAGCCGATGGAAAAGTAGAGACTTTCAAATCTAGGTTAGTGGCAAAGGGTTTTACCTAAAAGGAAGGAGTAGATTATGAAGATACTTTTTCGCCAGTAGCCATGTTAAAATCCATTCGGATTCTCTTGTCTATTGCTGCTCATTATGATTATGAGATATGAAAAATGGATGTCAAGACAACATTTTTGAACGGACATCTTGAAGAAACTATTTATATGGTCCAACCAGAGGGTTTTGTGGTTAAAGGCCAAGAGCAGAAAGTCTGCAAATTGCAAAGGTCCATTTATGGGCTTAAGTAAGCTTCTAGATCTTGGAACATCAGATTTAATGAAGCCATAAAATTATGGTTTTGAACAAAATTTAGGTGAACCTTGTGTCTATAAGCAAAAGGAAGGAAATAAAGTGGTCTTCTTAGTTCTTTATGTGGATGACATTTTACTCATTGGGAATGATGTAGGATCTCTATCCAAAATAAAGAACTGTCTAGCCAGCCAATTCCAAATGAAGGATTTGGGAGAAGCAAGCTACATTCTTGGCATCCAAATTATACAGGATCGCAAGAATAGGTTTTTGGCATTGTCTCAGGCATCGTATATTGACAAGGTGCTTATCAGATTTGCGATGCAAAACTCTAAGAAAGGTAATTTACCTACTCGACATGGAGTTCATCTTTCTAAAGAGCAATGTCCTAAAACACTGCAAGAGGAGGAAGATATGAGATGGATTTCCTATGCTTTGGCAGTTGGTAGTTTGATGTATGCAATGTTGTGTACAAGACCCGACATCTGCTTTGCAGTGGGAGTGGTTAGCCGATACCAGTCAAACCCAGGATTGGATCACTGGGTTGCAGTCAAGCATATTCTAAAATATCTGAGGCGTATGAGAAACTATATGCTGGTATATTCCAGTAGGGATTTGATTCCTGTTGGATATACAGATTCTGATTTTCAATTAGATTGAGACTCTAGGAAGTCTACTTCTGGAGCGGTGTTCACTTTGAAAGGAGGAGCCATTATATGGAGAAGCGTCAAGCAAACCTGCATTACTAACTCAACCATGGAGGCTGAATATGCAGCAGCTTGTGAAACAGCTAAGGAGGCAGTCTTGCTTCAGGAATTCTTGAAAGATCTAGAAATTGTTTCAAATATGCATGAACTAGTTAGACTCTACTGTGACAACAGTGGAGCAGTAGCTAATGCCAAGGAACCCAGAAACCACCGTAAAGGAAAGCATATAGAGAGAAAATTTTATCTTGTGAGAGAGATTGTCAGTAGAGGAGACGTTTTAGTTGAGAAGATTTCAACTATGAGTATTTGAAATATGAGATTTTTTAAGAGATAATTATTAATTAAGAAAGTCTTATTTTAATTAGCAACTATTTGACCTACTCTACGGTGGCACTTAGTTGTGAAAATTAAAATTCCTTAGGCTTTTAAAGTAAACATGTTTTTTTTGTATATTTTAGCATGCGCATTCATGTATCATATTTACTTTTCATTGAATTGTGTGATGATATTTATGCAATTATTTATTAAAAATATTTTTTTATTTTTTAGCAAATATATCAAACACAATTTTTTCACTTTTTGCCTCTCAAGTTTTAACTGGTAAAAACTTTATTAAGTGAAAAAGCAACATGAATATTCTTCTTGTTAATGAAAACTACCACTACGTCCTTAAAGAGGATTGTTCTCTAGTGCCTCCAACCAATGCCTCCAAAGCTGTTACTGAAGAGTACAACTGTTGGGTTATTGCAAACAACAAGGCCCGCTGCTACTTGTTAGCAGCAATGAATGAGGTGCTTAGAACTAAGCATGGGGCCCTTGAAACTTCAAGAGAGATTATAGAATCTCTACAGCAGATGTTTGGATGCACATTTGATCAGGCTCACCACAAAGCTATAAAAGCTATTATAAATGACAAAATGAAGAATGGTTCTTTTGTTCGTGAACATGTCCTCAAAATGGTCAATCATTTCAATAAGGCAGAAATCAATGGAGCTAAAATTGATGAAAAAACTCAGATTGGCATGATTCTAGAGACACTATCTCCCACTTTTCTTCAATTCAGGACTAATTACATTATGAATAATAAGAAGCATAATCTGACTGAACTCCTAAATGAGCTGCAAATTTATGAGACACTTATAGATGATAAGGGTGGCAAGGCAAATGTTGTTGAAACCAATACAACGAAGGAGAAGCCTTCTTTTTCAAAGGAAAAGAATAAGAAAAATGTGGGAAAGCAAAAGAACAACAACAAGAAGATCCAAAAGAAGAAAGGAAAGGCTGCTCAGCCTAAACCTAAAGGAAAGTATTTCCATGTCATCAAGACGGCCATTGAAAAAGGAACTATAAAAAATACCTTGATGAGCTGAAATAGAAAAAGAAATAAGGTAAATTAGATTTACTAGTCATGGAAGCATGCTTAGTTGAGAATGATTTCTCAAGATGGATTATTGATTCAAAAGCATCTAACCATGTTTGTGTTTCTTTGATGATGCTTGAGTCTGCTAGGGATCTTCAAGTGAAAGATTTCACAATGAGAGTAGGCAGTGGGAAAATATGTCAATGACAGCAGTAGGGACAGTGCGACTATCATTTGCTAATAATAAATATTTATTTTTGAACAATGTCTATTATATTCCATATTTCAAATAGAATTTGATTTTTGTTTTAAAGTTGCATGAACAATTTATTTCTGTTTCTTTTAGTATTGACTCTGTTTCAATTTATAAGAATGGAATGAATATTTATTTTGGGTATGTTGAAAATGGTCTATATTTTGTTAAATCAATTTTCAATAACTTACTTCAAACCGAAATGTTTAAAGTTGCTGAACCAACCCCTAAAAGAAGAAAATTTGCGAATAACAACAATGACATGTATTTGTGACATTTGAGACTTGGTCACATTAATATAAACATAATAGAAAGACTAGTGAAGGATGATCCTTTAAAAGAGCTAAGAGTTAGCACTCTACCAGTCTATGAATCCTGTCTAGAAGGAAAAATGACTAAAAAACCTTTTCCAACAAAAGGTGAAAGAGCAAAAGCACCTTTAGAGATCGTACATACTGATGTATGTGAGCCTTTGAATGTCAAAGCTAGAGGGGGCTATGAATATTTTGTCACATTTATTGGCGATTATTTAAGATATGGATATGCACACCTAATGCAAAGAAAATTCGAGGCCTTTGAAAAGTTCAAAGAATTTTGTGCTGAAGCAAAAAAATAGCTCAGTAAATTAATCAAAACTCTTTGATCTGATCGGGAAGGAGAGTACATGGATTATGAATTCAAGGACCACTTGATTGAGAATGAAATATTATCACAGCTCACGACACCTACGATACCACAGCAAAATGGTGTAGCTGAAAGAAGGAATCATACTTTGCTTGATATGATAAGATCAATGTTGAGCTATTCTTCTTTGCCTATCTTATTTTGGGGATATGCACTATAAATAGTTGTATATATTCTAAACTTAGTTTCATCTAAGTCAATCCCTAAGACTCCCTTAGAGTTATAGAACGGTTGCAAACCTAGTTTGAGACACATCCGCATATCGGGTATCTAGCCCATATGCTGAAGGGAAAGACTAGAAAGCTGGAACCTCATTCAGAAGTATGAATGTTTGTAGGGTACCCTAAGGGAACGAGAGGAGGTCTATTTTATAGTGCTCAAGATACAAAGTATTTGTATCAACAAATGCTATGTTTATCGAGTATAATTATATGTTAAAATTTAAATCCAAAAGTAAAGTAGTTCTGGAAGAGTTGCTGGCTGATGAGATCAGCCCCACACCGACAAAAGTTATTGAACAACAAAAAGTTGAGACCACTACTCAAGATCAAACACCACTGCCACAACGACGTAGTGGAAGAAAAATAAGATTGCCCATCTGCTATTGTCAAGATAGAGAAGCACAAGCTGCAGCTACCGATGGCAGTGATGATGATCCATTGACATACAAGATGGCAATGGAGGATGTTGATCAAGAAAAATGGTAGGAAGCCATGAAACTCTAAATGAAGTCAATATACTCCAATTCAATTTGGAAACTTGTAGATCTACCAGAAGGCGTTAAGCCTATTGGATGCAAATGGATCTATAAGAGAAAGAGAGAAGCCGATGGGAAAGTAGAGACTTTCAAGGATAGGTTGGTGGCAAAGGGTTTACCCAAAAGGAAGGAGTAAACTATAAGGATACTTTTTTGCCAGTAGTTATGCTAAAATTCATTCGAATTCTCTTGTCCATTACTGCTCATTATGATTATAAGATATCACAAATGGATGTCAAGATGGCATTTTTGAACGGCCATCTTGAAGAGACTATTCATATGGTCCAACCATAGGATTTTATGGTTAAAGGCCAAGAGAAAAAAGTCAAATTGAAAAGGTCCATTTATGGGCTTAAGCAAGCTTCTAGATCTTGAAACATCAGATATAATGAAGCCATAAATTCTTATAGTTTTAAACAAATTTAGGTAAACCTTGTGTCTATAAGCAAATGGAGGGAAATAAAGTAGTCTTCTTAGTTCTTTATGTGGATGACATTTTACTCATTGGAAATGATGTAAGATCTCTATCTAAAGTAAAGAACTGGTTAGCCAGCCAAATCCAAATGAAGGATTTGGGAGAAACAAGCTACATTCTTAGCATCCAAATTATACGGGAATGCAAGAATAGGCTTTTGGCATTGTGTCAAGCATCGTATATTGATATGGTGCTTGTTAGATTTGCGATGCAAAACTTTAAGAAAGGTAATTTACCTACTCGACATGGAGTTCATCTTTTTAAAGAGCAGTATCCTAAAACACAGCAAGAGGAGGAAGATATGAGATGGATTCCCTTGCTTCGGTAGTTGGCAGTCTGATGTATGCAATGTTATGTACAAGACCTGACATATGCTTTGCAGTTGGAGTGGTTAGCCGATACCAGTCAAACTCAAGATTGGATCATTGGGTTGCGGGCAAGCATATTCTTAAATATCTAAGAAGGGTGAGAAACTATATGCTGGTATATTTCGGTAGGGATTTGATTCCTATTGGATATATAGATTCTGATTTTCAATCAGATAGACTCTCGAAAGTCTAACTTTGGAGCGGTATTCACTTTGGGAGAAGGAGCCATTATATGGAGAAGCATCAAGCAACTGCATTGCTAACTACCATGGAGGCTGAATATGTAGTAGCTTGTGAAGTAGCTAAAGAAACAGTCTAGCTTCATGAATTCTTAAAAGATTTGGAAGTTGTTCCAGATATACATGAACTAATTAGACTCTACTGTGATAACAGTGGAGTAGTAACTAATACCAAAGAACCCAGAAACCATCGTAAAGGAAAACATATAGAGAAAATTTTATCTTGTAAGAAATATTGTCAGTAGAGGAGATGTTTCAGTTGAGAAGATTGCATCTGCGAACAATATAGCTGATTCATTCACTAAAACATTATCGGCTTGAGGTTTTGAGCTACATCTTGAAGGGATGGGACTTAAAGACATGTTTCCTTTACTTTAGGACAAGTGAAAGATTATTGGGATATGTGCCCATAAATAAATGATATTTATTATTTTATTAATTAATTTTAAAAAAAAATTAATATTATTTTTGCATGCATATTTTGATGCTTTATAAATATCAAAAATCTTTGGATTATTTAAATGTGACTTTAAATATTATATAAAGTGTTATATACAAAGGATAATATTTAAATTAAAATAATCTAAATCTATCCATAATTATAAATTAACATTGAAATCTTTAATTTAAAATTACTAGTGCGGTTCATTACATTCTAAATGAAATGATCTTATCCGGATTATTGATAATGAGATTATCGGAATGAAAGCACTTTATATAATTTGATTATATAGGATTGGAATACGATTAATTATGAATCTCTAATAAATTCCGTTAATAAAATAGAGCATTCAAAATTAATCAATGATGATCATATATGAATTGATTTTAATTCTGAGTAATTAATAGACTCCTATTTATTATATTATATTTTTGACACACCGAGAAATGATACAGAAACATAGTGTTAAATTCTTGGTATATTTAAAATATAATAACATAAGCAGCTAGAAATATTAATATATAAGATGAAATCCATTCCTTTGCAATGAAGTTAGATGAACGGTTTTGATTCGGGACTTGAATAATAAGAGCGCTTAATTTATGATTAGATCATAAATATATTATTTACTATAGAATCAATGGTACTTATGGATAAAGATATAATTAAAAAGGTTAACGAAAAATACCTAGCTTTAATTATGAGATGGAAGATTGATTTATATGTAGTGACTATATCAATGGATAATTCAAATTCTTTTGAATATAATTAATTTTATAATTTTAAGAGTGCATTTCCAAATTTTTAGCAGAGTAATTTAGAATTAATAATTTTGATACTTTAATTAAGGTGTTAATTGAATGTCAAAATTATTGGAGGTTAAAATTATAATGTCCATAGTTTCTCTCCATTAAATTATGTGAACTTTATAATATGTTGGGTTGAATTATTAATTTAAAATTAAGAATTCTAAATTAATTTATACACAGAATTTAATTAGATTAATTTCTATTTTAAATAATATGACTATTTAAAAATAAATTTAAAATTATTTTAAATAAAAAAGTATATGATGTGCTAGGAAATACATCATAGGCATGTTCTACAAGGAGGGTCCATGTGAAAGTTATTTTTGTTGGGGAGATTGTTGAGAAATTGTTGCCTCATAGGAGAGTGTCTCTCTTTCATATCATCCCACGATAAAGATATTAAAAGAAACCAACAATTGGTTCTTAGATCCAAGAGTTAGAAGTTATCTTTAATTTTTAATGAATTAATTAATTAATTAAAAAAGGATGGTAGTTACTATTCTCTCAGAATATAAGATTCATGAGAGAAAAATAACGTAGGATGATTGCCATCATCCACAGAGAGTTTTCTACTTCGTTTTCACTTTGTCGTATGACTTGAGAATACAAAGTGAATAAAAAACTCAGTTGTGTGATCTCAACCTAAATCAGAAATGCTTACTCGTTCGTATTCATCATAATTTGAAGGACTTTTGGAAAGATCCGTGGTGATTAAAATGATATGGTTATTCCTAGGTAGCGTTGGTTGAGTTCAAGACATTCGACGAAAGGTTAATTTCTTAATCTTCTTATTATTTTTATTAAATTTTTTTAAAATATACGATTTGATCCTTATCTCGCTTTCACACATATCTCAAAATTATTTTGATATAACCAGCAGCTTCCTCATCTATAGAAGGTATTTCAGAAGGCTCCTTCATTGATAACAGTGTAGTTAAATCTTTTTTTTTTTTTTTGTCGAAGGAAGTCAAACATATATCAAGGTGTCAAGTCCGTCCATCATCCGTTCCCTGCTCCTTGTGGTGCTGATCGCTACATTTTATGCAATGCAATGTGGATTGGTGTATGGAGGTAGGTTGAAAGCTTGATATTGTTTTTCAATATAAAAAAAAGAAAAAAACATCGGATTTTCATGAGCAAGCCTTCTGTATGTTCTTAAGCTTGGAGAATATGTTTTATTTCTCTATCAGAATGGGTGGTTGCACATAAGCTTGTGTCTGTTTGTTTTGCAGAGATTAGGGCAAGGAAACTTGGAGATAGAGGTTAGTACAGGCCCTCGTGCTCCAAAACCACATGTTCCAATTTTTCACCCTCCTTTCCCTGGAGCGTAGAACCAAGATACCTTTGCCAGATTTAATTGCTAACTACTTAGATTAATTATTCTTGGAACTTTAATCATGGAGTAGAAAATTTTCAATGTCATGCATGTAATAACCCGTCGCTTTCAATGGTCCTAATTTTATTACTATCGTTTCACTAATTAATAAGTGATAACGGCCCCCCCCTTAAATGTTGAATGCCTACTTGATGGAAGCAGGTGGTGAAGGGATTTGAGTATAAATAGGAAACCCTTCTTAAGGCTTTCAACAAGGTTATCTTAAGATTAATTGCCTTATATTGTTCAAGATAACAAGAGATGTTAATTTATATCTTATTGGCATGTGACACCGATGCAAACAGAAATAAGAATGTGCTTGTGGGACTATTGCTAGAGATGGCTCGGCTTGTCTTGCTTTCCTCGCCTTGCACAAATGAACAATACCCTTGCTCTTTTCGCAATATCATCGGAACAAGTTTGCAATCACACAACCTTGATTGCATGCTGCTGTCACCTCATTATATATCATAATTATTTTTATTGGGTATTTGTCTCTCGGATGCGGAAACAAATTTTTATCTTATGAACATGCATGTTTACGATCGACACCCTAAATGATCATTTGGTTGCTTTCTTTCGGACAAGAGGCTATTCCTTCTGAACTGGTTTTGGCATGATCTAAAATCAGTCCACATTAGTCTAGTGTTAAAATTTAAATCCAATGCTAATTGATTATTTAATCGATCCATAGTCAAGGCTTTAAATTTCATAAGGTAAATATGTTTAGATTCTTTTTGGTAACTCCGCGCGTGTTTTATTCATCATCCAATCAGGCGTCCTATTACTTACCTAAAATATTTTTTAAAAAAATAACATATTAATATTTTATTAAATTTTTAAATATATTTTAATTTTAAAATTATATGTTTATTATAAATTAGATTTATTAAAATTAATATTATAGTAATTATAATCGAGCAAAATATACTACAGAACTCTTATTTCGTTGAAACTTAAATCACTACACAGACGATCAGAGAAAGTTGTTATTTAGCAAAAAGTTGTGAACAATTGTTATGATCAATTATAGATTAGTTTCGAGCAAACACTGTTTGAGCCTCTTCTGTATTTGAACTCTCAAATCAAACAATCCTGAGCTGCTGACACTACCTAATCTGCCTCTGTAGAATTGTGTTTGAATAGATGGGTATCCTGTAATGCATAAAATGCATGAACTGTTAGGCACGGTGGCCGTGCATCCGTACAAGCGAACATGTTATGATTCATTGAAACACATGCTCGCATGAGCAAACAATCAACGAGGACATCCGATGCATACTTTACGCATCAAAGTCCGATACACACTTTTCCCCACCCAAAACAATATCCCTGTATCCATGTTATGACCGTACGTAAGGAAACTGTTGCCCCACCGGTGACACCAAAGGCCGTGGCCCATAAAAAATGGATCAAGAACAGGCAAACGTGGTTAATTGGGTGGAGTCAAGAAAGTTTAAGCTAGATTATTGCACCATCTTTGGAGCGATTACGCGTTCTCTTATTTTAAATCGATATAATTAAAGTAGGGATTAGGTCTAAAGTTTGAATCTCTAAGAGTAGTTGGAGAAAAGGTTTAAATATTAATTTTTATTTTTAGTTGTAGGTGAAGCCAGTGCATTGCGCCACCCTGGAATTGTCTTAATTTATTGGTTTTTATATTCGTAGGACAACTCTAATTATTAATCTTTATTTCTTCTCAGAATGATCGAGCAGAGATTAATCATTGTCATCAAGCAATTGAAAGAGATCAAGTCCATCTTAAATCTCTAATTCTAAGTGAGGCCATATTATCTTAGAAATTTCTATTTGCACCGCTCAAATTGCTCTCCACACCCTCCCTCATTTAAAAAATAAAATAAAATTTTTAAACTACCCTCCCCTCCATACCCCGCTTCCGTCTCCTCTTCCTCCCTTCCGATGCCGCTCCCATCTCCTTCCCTCCCCAGCAACCCCCAGGGTCGGTCTCCTCTCCATCTCCTCTCTGACACCGTCTCCTTCCTCATTTTCGGCACCGCCCCTCCCTTCAATCTCCTCCCTCTTCCCTAGCACCCTTCCTCCACTCTTCGACACCTACTCTTTTTCAGTGCCTTCTTAGTTCTCGACACCGGCCCTCTCTAGCTCCCAGCACTCCTCTTCCTTCCAGCATCGTTCGACCAAATAGGACCGAACGGAGGGCCTCTGTTCAGTTCTGTTTGACCGAACGGAGGGCCTTCGTTGGCCATGTTTAGTCGAATGGAGGGTCATGACCAAATAAAGGTCAAACAGGACCGAACAGAGGCCCTTTGTTCGGTCCTATTTGACCAAACGGTGCCATAAGGAAGAGGGGCGCTGGGGGCTGAAGAGGACCGGTGCCAAAAAGTCAAGGAGGGGCATCGGGAGAGAACAGGTGCTGGGGAGTGAGAGGAGGAAGGGAGGCGGTACCAGAAAGGGGAAAGGAGGTGGTACAAAAAAAGAAGATGTTTAGGGGAGGGAGGCAAGAGGTGTGGAGAGAAAAAGGGTGGGCAGTTTAAAATTTTTTTTTGAAATATAAGGAGGGTGAACTGAGAAATTTAGGCGGTGCCAATAGAAATTCCTTATGATCTTGGACCCATCCCCCCTCCATTCGCCTTGCTCTTTGTGACTGCAAACTCTTATATTAGGACCTTCAACCACCAAAGGCACCAACCAATTCGTCGAATACCACACTCTATTTCCATTAGCACACATCGAAGAAAATTTTGGAAGACATGGCCAATGAGCAAGCCGCTTCCACCAAGATTCAGTACATCTCAAGCCGTGTGGTTCGGCCATCATCCCATGGCAAAGAAGCAGCAAGAGAACAGGGGACGCAACGGCTAATCCATCTTACTCCTTGGGATCTCAGGTTGCTCTCCATAGATTACATTCAGAAAGGCATTCTCCTTCCCGAACCCCCCACCCCCGTTATTCCCCGCCTGATATCCTCCCTCTCCCTCGTCCTCGACCACTTTTATCCCCTCGCCGGCCGTCTTGCCACCATCAGTCACGACACCACCCGCCATCTCTCTCGGTCGTCGTCGAATGCAACGACCAAGGAGCTGAATTCATCCACGCCACCGCCGCAGACATAACCACGTCCGACATCTTGACCCCTCGCTTCATCCCAAGCATCATCCAGTCCTTCTTCCCTCTCAATGGAGCGATCAACCACGACGGCCACTCCCTTCCCCTCCTCGCCGTCCAAGTCACAGAATTGGCCGATGGCATCTTCATCGGTTGCGCTTTCAACCATGCGGTTGCTGACGGCACCTCCTTCTGGCACTTCCTCAACTCATGGTCAGAGATCTCGCGGACAGGCGTCCAACAAATTTCTCGGCCTCCCATGCTGACTCGCTGGTTCCATGAGTCATGCTCGCCTCCCATCCATCTACCTGTCTATAAACGTGAAGACTTTGTTAAGAGATATCCATCGCCACCCCAGCTCAGTGAAGCTTTCTTCCAATTCTCAGCGCAGGCTATTGCAAAGCTCAAGCTCAGGGCCAACATGGAGCTGAACACTGATCGCATATCTTCGCTCCAAGCACTGCTAGCCCTTGTCTGGCGGTCAGTGGTTCGTGCTCAAAAGCTTCCACCGAATCAGGAGACTAGCTATCGCGTGACCGTAAACTATCGAGCGAGGGTAGACCCAGCGCTGGCAAGTGGATATTTTGGCAACACCATCATGGGGGTTCCCACGACGGCCGCTGCGGGGGAGGTTTTCGACAGTGGTTTGGGAGGGGTGGCATCCCTACTGAACCGGATGGTGGCCTCCCAGACTAATGACATGATTCAGAATTGGCTCGAATCATGGACTCAGAATCCCACCTTTCTATATTTTAAGGAAATAAAGGTTGGGAATATAGTCACAGGTAGCTCACCGAGGTTTGATGTCCATGGGAATGACTTCGGGTGGGGAGACCGATGGCAGTCCGAAGCGGTGGTGCAAACAAGGTGGATGGAACCATGTCCGTCTTTCCAGGGAGTGAGGAAGGGAGTATGGCTTTGGATGTGTGCCTTTCAACGGAAGCAATGAGTTTATTGCTAGAGGACAGAGAGTTCATGGAAAATGTTAGTAGAGATTAGATAGTTGACATACTGTTATGTTGTTGGCAAAGAATTAGTGGAGATTAGAGAACCTACTAATAAGTGTTATTGGTTCGTTATGAAGTATTAAGATTTGCTACGCTTTAATTGTTCTACAAACTGATGCAGGTGTTTGGGGATTGTTTGATTTGGGTCGATTCAGTCACCCTCCTTAACGGCATACCAACTCTGTTAGTTGTTCTCTCAACCTTCGCATCCGCAGGCTGAAATTCTGGATGCCATTGAATTAATATTTAGGACTTGAAATTGAGATATAGCTATGTTTCTGTTGATGCCCGATCACTTTGAGCTGGCATCCTTGAGCATCGGCCGTTCCTCCATAGAAATATCGGGGCCCTTCCTTTGTCTTCAAAGCCTGCAAGAAGTCTCACGGTCGGGTATTCCGGCGGGGATCCTCCGACGCTCAAGTTAGTGCTCTGGGCAACAACCGTGAGCTTGAGAAAGCTCGAAAAAGAAAAAGAGAGGCTCAAAATGAGCGTGTCGAGTTTCCTAGAGTTCCCTCTTCTTACCTAATTTATTTACCTTTATACTCTATGAAACTTGCTTGAGAAGTTTGGGTTCTTGTCCTCTAGTGGAAAGGAGTCACGTGGAGCCTTATGATGGACCATGACTTTTGGGGACTCATTTAGTCTGAGTGGATGAAGTGTCATGATGACTGAGAACTTTTGGTGGGTGAAATATCAGGGCTGACATCTGTGAGGCTCAAAATGCTGCCACTTGTCAAGACTTTTATGATAAATGATAACTTTCAATAAAGCTTACCTCTTAGTGGAATGTCAGAGCTACAGGCGCTGTCACATCCTGAGGGCCCTATAAATACTTTAGATCATGATGTCAGTGTCCCTCCTTTCTTTTTATTGGGCCTTTGAGTCATCTTGGAAGGACCATGACTGGTCCTTCACCTCCCTGTTATCCTCCACGTCACTTTTCATTGTTATGTGGCTGGAGTCCTTCTCCCTCCCAGAGCCATCCATGCAGCCTGGAGTCCGAACCAGGGGAGCCCCGGATGCTCGAAGTCATGAAGTTCAGAGAGTTAGAAGTCAGTGGAAGACCTAGGGCCGCCGTGGGATTCGCTCGGACCACTAGGGGCCACCTAGGATGGACGGAAGGCCGCTGTGACAGAGGCCGTTGCAGAAAGGCTGGAAGCCGTCATGGAAGGGCTGGAGGCCGCCTAGGATGGACGGAAGGCCGCTGTGACAGGGGCCATTGCAGAAAGGCCGGAAGCCATCATGGAAGGATCGGAGGCCACCTAGGATTTACCAGGGGCCGCTTAGGCTGCTCTTGGCCGCCATCATGGGGGTGTCGGGGCCATCTAGGATTGCTTGAAAATGGGTCCCAAAGTTATTACCGAAGCACCCTTACGTGCATGCATGGGGCCAAAAAGGGAGTCAATGTGACAACCATAAATGCACATGGCCTTTATAAGACCATAAATGCCTCGGCTTGAGAAGGGAAGAGGCCGCCTAAGATGGCCGCCTAAAATGAAAGGCCGCCTAGAAAGGCCGCCTAGGATGGCCGTTGAGGAAGGCCGCCTAGGACTTCTGCCTAAGTTGAAAGGCCGCCTAGAATTGTAGAGGAAGGGGTCGCCTTGGGTTTCCTTTTGTCTCTGTATCATTAAATGCTGCCCATTGATTTGCCTATGGGACATTAATGACAAAAGGTGATCCTTGGGAGAACCCACTCACATCACATAGCTCTTTTTCCCTCTTGTTCTCTCTCTTCATTATGACGGACGCTTGTTGCAACAGATAGCAAAGCTGTGGATGGAATTAAATGACCACAGCGTCCTTGAAGAGAGAATATAGTAGGCCAGCGAGACCGCCTAGGAACTAAGCCGCTTAGGAAGGCCGCCGAAGATGGCCGCCTAGAAAAATTGTTTGAAAATTTCTGTTTTCATTGCCCATGGACCTGTTAACTGGTCCTATCAGATGCCCCCTACACTCCTTGAGCTTGTAGGTCCTGCACTAACCAAGCTGAAGGAGTGTAAAAAAATTTTAAGCAACATTGGGGGTAAGTTTATTACCTTGTGCCCGCCACTTAAAGCAGTGTACGCCCAATTTTTTGGGGGGGGACGCTCGTCAATTAGTTGGCAAGGCAAAAATAGAGCTGATGGAGCTGCACTAACGCCGCTGAGGCTGAGAGATAGAGCCAACGAGGATGCAATAAAACCATTGAGGCCGTAATGATGCCGCTGGGGCAGAGGGATAGAGCCACTAAGGCTGATAGAGCCGACGAGGCCGCAATAAAGCCGTTGAGGCCGTTCGAGACCAGCCCGAGGGCAGGCTAGAGGCCTAACATGACTGTGGCCGCCTAGGGCCAGCCCGAGGCCGGCTAGGGGCCTAACATACTTATGGCCGCCTAGGACCAGCCCGAGGGCCGGCTAGGGGCCTAACATGACTGTGGCCGCCTAGGACCAGCCCGAAGGCCGGCTAGGGGCCTAACATACTTGTGGCCGCCTAGGACCAACCTAAGGGCCGGCTAGGAGCCAGATATACTTGTGGCCGCCTAGGACCAACCTAAGGGCCGGCTAGGGGCCTAACATGACTGTGGCCACCTAGGACCAACCCGAGGGCCAGCTAGGGGCCTAACATACTTATGGCCGCCTAGGACCAGCCCGAGGGCCAGCTAGGGGCCAGATATACTTGTGGCCACCTAGGACCAGCCCGAGGGCCGGCTAGGGGCCTAACATACTTGTGGCCGCCTAGGACCAGCCCGAGGGCCGGCTAGGGGCCTAACATGCTTGTGGCCGCCTAGGACCAGCCCGAGGGCCGGCTAGGGGCCTAACATGACTGTGGCCGCCTAGGACCAGCCCGAAGGCCGGCTAGGGGCCTAATATGCTTGTGGCTGCCTAGGACCAGCCCGGGGGCCGGCTAGGGGCCTAACATGATTGTGGCCGCCTAGGACCAGCCCGAGGGCCGGCTAGGGGCCTAACATACTTGTGGCCACCTAGGACCAGCCCGAGGGCCGGCTAGGGGCTAGATATACTTGTGGCCGCCTAGGACCAGCCCGAGGGCCGGCTAGGGGCCTAACATACTTGTGGCCGCCTAGGACCAGCCCGAGGGCTGGCTAAGGGCCTAACATGCTTGTGGCCGCCTAGGACCAGCTCGAGGGCCGGCTAGGGGCCTAACATGACTGTGGCCACCTAAGACCAGCCCGAAGGCCGGCTAGGGGCCTAACATGCTTGTGGCCGCCTAGGACCAGCCCGAAGGCCGGCTAGGGGCCTAACATGACTGTGGCCGCCTAGGACCAGCCCGAAGGCCGGCTAGGGGCCTAACATGCTTGTGGCCGCCTAGGACCAGCCCGGGGGCCGGCTACCTAGATATACTTGTGGCCACCTAGGACCAGCCCGAGGGCCGGCTAGGGGCCTAACATGACTGTGGCTGCCTAGGGCCAGCCCGAGGGCCGGCTAGGGGCCTAACATACTTGTGGCCGCCTAGGACCATCCCGAGGGCCGACTAGGGACCAGATATACTTGTGGCCACCTAGGATCAGCCCGAGGGCCGGCTAGGGGCCTAACATGACTGTGGCCACCTAGGGCCAGCCCGAGGGCCGGCTAGGGGCCTAACATACTTGTGGCCACCTAGGGCCAGCCCGAGGGCCGGCTAGGGGCCTAACATGACTGTGGCCACCTAGGGCCAGCCCGAGGGCCGGCTAGGGTCCTAACATACTTGTGGCCGCCAAGGACCAGCCCGAGGGCCAGCTAGGGGCCTAACATGACTGTGGTCGCCTAGGGCCAGCCCGAGGGCCGGCTAGGGGCCTAACATACTTGCGGCTGCCTAGGACCAGCCCAAGGGCCGGATAGGGGCCAGATATACTTGTGGCCGCCTAGGACCAGCTCGAGGGCCGGCTAGGGGCCTAACATGACTGTGGCCACCTAGGGCCAGCCCGAGGTCCGGCTAGGGGCCTAACATACTTGTGGCCGCCTAGGACCAGCCCGAGGGCCGGCTAGGGTCCAGATATACTTGTGGCCACCTAGGACCAGCCTAAGGGCCGGCTAGGGGCCTAACATGACTGTGGCCACCTAGGGCCAGCCCGAGGGCCGGCTAGGGGCCTAACATACTTGTGGCCGCCTAGGACCAGCCCGAGGGCCGGCTAGGGGCCTAACATGCTTGTGGCCGCCTAGGACCAGCCCGAGGGCCGGCTAGGGGCCAGACATAGCTGCCTCGGGGTTTCTCGCGCCGATCTGGGAGTTTGACTCGGAGCCGCCTAGAGCACAAGACTTGAACCTCCGGAGGTTTCTCGTGCCGATCTGGGGTGTCTATGTCTTTTGGGCTGCCGAGGTCCTTTTGAAGCCCCCAGGTGTGACCCGAGAGTCGCTGTAGTGGGACCATGCTCGGAAGCCTTTAACCCCGGAGGGTGACCTGAGGGCACTTTGACCTGGCTCAGGGTCCTTTTTTGAAACCCCGAAGGGTGACTCGAGAGTCGCTGTGGTAGGACCATGCTCGGGAGCCTTTAACCCCGAAGGGTGACTTGAGGGCACTTTGACCTAGCTCAGGGTCCTTTTTTGAATCCCCGAAGGGTGACCCGAGAGTCGCTGTGGTAGGACCATGCTCGAGAGCCTTTAACACCGGAGGGTGACCTGATGGCACTTTGACCTGGCTCAGAGTCCTTTTTTGAAACCCCGAAGGATAGCCTTTATTGATGGGGCGAAAATAAAATCGCCTCGGGGGTTCCGCGACCGGCCCGGGCGTTGACTTGGGGCCATCGAGACCACAGGGCCTAAACCACCAGAGGTTTCTCGCACCGGTCCGGGGTGTCTATGATCTCGGGACCACTAAAGTTATTTTTTTTAAAAAAAATATCTCGGAGGTCGCTCGGCCGGTCCGGGAGTTTGACTCGGAGCCACCGAGACCATAGGACTTGAACCACCTCAGAGGTTTCTTGCACCGGTCCGGGGGTGTCCTTATGATCGCGGGGCTACCGAAAAACTACCTCGGTTGTCGCTTTGCCAGCCCGAGTGGTTTTTGAGAAATTGAAAAAAAAACTTCTTTTTTCTTGTACAACATTGCCATAGGGGTTCAGCTCAGGGCCACTTAGGACATAGAGCTTGAACCTCCGGAGGTTTCTTGTGCCGGTCCGGGGTGTTTGTGTCCCTTGGGCTGCTAAGGGGTCATGAAGTCAAATAGAAATCTATTGGATTATATAAAAAGAAACTTTGTTCTCAGAGTGTGGTATACTTAGCTTTCAAGGCTTTTTTCCTTTGCATCGTGTTTGGTGTCAGCTTCGATTAAGGGCTTGGGAGCTTTTCTTTGGAGAAATTGGTCTCCTGCGCTGACCTGGGTACTTCAGCCCGCTAGTGGTCTGTCCCTCAGGAAATTGGATTCACTGGAACGGAGGTGCCGTTGTCCTCGCTTGGGCGTCATCGCTTGTCCATTGTTGAGGATGCTAACTCTTCCCTCATCAGATGCCCACCAGCATCATTTAGTATATGAGAGTTTTTTTTTTCTTCTGGATGCTGAGGCTCTACCACTTGCAGTCGCTTTGTTTCCCTACTTTTGGATGTCAGTTTTTTCTTCTGGACATTCTCTATGTTAGTTTCTTCTTTCTTCGAAATCCGGTTCCCCTCCTCAGGTAACTGGGAACAATCCTCAGAAACCTTCAATTGTTCAAAATCTTCTTCAACATTATGCGTATGGGGTAAATCCTTTGCAAGCTCTCCCACCTCCTCTACAAGCTTGTGTCTACGTACACATGATCTAAGATCATCCCGCTTTTGATCCAGAGGCTCACGTCCTGACTCCTCTTTCATAGCTTTCTGCCCTTGCACAGTATTTTTCCTTTGAGAGAATTGGTCACCCTCAGTGCTGGAATCTGAGAGCAGCTGGAACCGAATCCGCTAGAGGGCTCGGGCTCGGTTTGGCTCTTGGGTGCAATAGATAGGAAGAGAGAGAGAGAAAGCCCTTTTATCTTCATCTTTCATCTTGCATTAATTGCATCAACACCTCTTTGCCTACTACCACCAGAAATCAAAATGCCTACAAATACTTGAAGTAACGGGCCATGGATAATGTCCCAAGTTTACCCCTTTTTGGAAATTATTCTGCTAACCATGTTGCAATCCACCTCCGGCTATCTGTTGAGCCTTTAATTGAGCTCCTCTGGCAGCTGGTGCTGTCCACCCAGATGCTTCTTTAGGATTAAGATCTTTCCCAGATGGCTCAGAAGATGAGCAATGAGAGGAGCGGCAGCTTGAGCGGGGGGTAGGAGACTGCAATCTCCTGAAAGCTTCACGATGGTCTTTTCAGATCAGTGCGATGTGGATGCCCCCCAGCATGATCGGTGAGGACCTTCGGCACGTGCGTCACCACCATGGCTAATTTAGAGGGGACAAAGACTTACAGATCAGGGAGACAAAGCTCTCTTTCCTTTAGCACAGCCGCCCCCCCTACCTGGCGCGCCAATCTGTTGATGCCCGATCACTTTGAGCTGGCGTCCTTGAGCGTCGGCCGTTCCTCCATAGAAATATCGGGGCCCTTCCTTTGTCTTCAAATCCTGCAAGAAGTCCCACGGCCGAGTATTCCGGCAGGGACCCTCCGACGATCAAGTTAGTGCTCTGGGCAACAGCCGTGAGCTTGAGAAAGCTCGAAAGAGAAAAAGAGAGAGGCTCAAAATGAGTGTGTCGAGTTTCCTAGAGTTCCCTCTTCTTTCCTAATTTATTTACCTTTATACTCTGTGAAACTGCTTGAGAAGTTTGGGTTCTTGTCCTCTAGTGGGAAGGAGTCACGTGGAGCCTTATGATGGACCATGACTTTTGGGGACTCATTTAGTCTGAGTGGCTGAAGTGTCATGATGACTGAAGACTTTTGGTGGGTGAAATGTCAGGGCTGACATCTGTGAGGCTCAAAATGCTGCCACTTGTCAAGACTTTTATGATAAATGATAACTTTCAATAAAGCTTACCTCTTAGTGGAATGTCAGAGCTACAGGCGCTGTCACATCCTGAGGGCCCTATAAATACTTTAGATCATGATGTCAGAGTCCCTCCTTTCTTTTTATTGGGCCTTTGAGTCATCTTGGAAGGACCATGACTGGTCCTTCACCTCCCTGTTATCCTCCACGTCACTTTTCATTATTTTGTGGCTGGAGTCCTTCTCCCTCCCAGAGCCATCCATGCAGCCTGGAGTCCAAACCAGGGGAGCCCCGGATGCTCGAAGTCATGAAGTTCAGAGAGTTAGAAGTCCGTGGAAGACCTTGGGCCGCCGTGGGATTCGCTCGGACCACCAGGGGCCACCTAGGATGGACGGAAGGCCGCTGTGACAGAGGTCGTTGCAGAAAGGCCGGAAGCCGTCATGGAAGGGCTGGAGGCCGCCTAGGATGGACGGAAGGCCGCTGTGACCGGGGCCATTGCAGAAAGGCCGAAAACCGTCATGGAAGGGCTAGAGGCCGCCTAGGATTTGCCAGGGGCCGCTTAGGCTGCTCTTGGCCGCCGTCATGGGGGTGTCGGGGCCGTCTAGGATTGCTTGAAAATGGGTCCCGAAGTTTATTACCGAAGCACCTTTACGTGCATGCATGAGGCCAAAAAGGGAGTCAATGTGACAACCATAAATGCATATGGCCTTTATAAGACCATAAATGCCTCGGCTTGAGAAGGGAAGAGGCCGCCTAAGAGTTTCCAACCCTTTTTTTTTCATGGCTTCTTTTTTTATATAAAAAAATAGTTAGTTGTAAAGATAACACCCTGATGTCCTGAAAAGTATATGTCAAATATGTAGGTGGAATTGTTGACACGCTAGGCAAAACAAAATAAAAAAACTAGGTTACTTTGATTTATAATTGAAAGACCTACTACCAACCAAGTAAGAACAAATAACCTACTCTGGCCATGGGCCAGTCCCAATCTAGCATAAAAAATTACTTTAGAAATAAAAAATAAAATTAGCATATCCAAACATATTACGTTAGATTTCATGCTTTTACTTCAAAAAAATAAAAAATAAAAGTATTACCAACAGGTACTAAGTTAGCTTATTTTAATCTTATTTAATTTTTAATATAAATATATTTAATTATTAATTTATAAATTTTAATTATAAAATAATAGTTAGATCACTACAAGAAAATAATGAAATAGCGACGCAATTTTAGCGACGCAAAGATGCGTCGCTAAAATTGCGACTATATTGCGACGCCTCCGCGTCAAAAAAATATTACGACGCAAATAGCGACGCATTAGTGACTCAATAAATCATAAAATTTAAAAAAAATAATTTTTAAATTTAGCGACGCAAAAATGTATCATAATATTTATAAAATATATTTTTTTTAAAATATTACTAAAGGAATAAAATATTGCGACGCAGCTAAGTGCGTCGCAATGTTTTTAAAAAAATTAATTATGTTAAATAGCGACGCATTAGGGATGCAATAAACATAAAATGAGAAAAAATATATTTAATATAGCGATGCAAAAATTGCATTGCAATATTAATAAAAAATTAATTTTATAAAATATAATTATGAAATAAAAATATTGCGACGCAACTTAGTGCGTCGCAATATATTTGAAAAATAATAATTTTAAATAGCGACGCATTAGCGACGCAATAGACCAGAAAATTATAAAATTAATTTTAATTTAGCGACGCACTAATTGCATCGTAATTATTTTAAATGAAATTAATTTTAATAAATATTAATATGAAAAAAAAATATTATGATGCAAAACAGTGTGTCGCAATGTTTTTAAAAAACTTAATTATTTTAAATAGCAACACATTAGCGACGCAATAAACTAGAGAAAGATAAAAATTATTTTTAAATTAGCGACGCAATAATTGCGTCGCAATTAATTTAAATAAAATTTATTTTAAGAAATAGTATTATAAATAAAATATTGCGATGCAATCCAGTGCATCGCAATATTTGTTAAAAAATAATATGTTAATTAGCGACGTAATAGCGATGCAATAAAACAGTAAAGTAATAAAAAAAATTTATTTAATGACGCAAATTAATGCGTCGTAATATTTTAAAAGAAATTCATAATGCCAAATTAGCGAGGCATTAGCGACGCAATAAATTAGAAAATATAATTAAAAATTAATAATGTCCGAGATCGGTCGTCATCGACCATGATCAATCATGGCTTCGATCGATCGCAACCGTCGGGTCATCGCCGATCGTATCGATCACGACGGTCTGAGGTCGGTCGTCGCCGACCAGGATCGATCATGGCTTGGATCGATGGCAACCGTCGGAACATCGCCGATCGAGATCGATCATGGCTTCGATCGATCGCAATCGTCGGATCGTCACCGATCCGATCGATCGTGACAGTCCGAGATCGGTAGTCACCGACCGGGATCGATCATGGCTTCGATCGAT
>UESW01004490.1:453861-500822 GCA_900491605.1 Calamus simplicifolius
GGAGTTTGCTTACTGGTTTTATGAATTTGTGAGTAGTATCACTCAATCAATTTCAATAATGGCTTTTATTTTTGAATTGGATGTGAATAGCTTATTAATTTATAGGTAAACGGTCCATGGTCCACAACCGACAATATTTTCATTAAATGTCTATCGCAATGGCCATTGAAGACCGTAACAACCTCTACTGGCTATTTTGTAATGGGTAAAAATTTCAGATTGAACGATTAGCAGCTTCAAGAGGCACGTAGAACTGGAGCGTGTGTGTTAAAGGAGAAAGTTTTGGAGCAAATATGCAGGATTATTATGGAAAGTTAGTAGAGGTGGTTGAAGTTGAATATCCCGGTTGGCCTATGAAACGAACCGTATTGTTTCGTAGTGATTGGTTCGATCCGATAGTTCCTGTGGGCAAAAGGGTTCATAACGACTACAATTTGGTTGAAGTGAACCATCGACGAAGATTGCAGAAATATCACCCATTCATCCTTGCATCCCAAGCTCAGCAAGTCTTTTACTGCGGATATCCAAGTTTGCGCAACGACAAGCGAGATTGGTGGGCCGTTTCTAAAATCGTCCCACGTTCAACAATCGTATTAGAGGAGAGTTCATCAAGTCAATTAGCCGAGTGCCCTGCATTTCAAGAGGATGAGATGGAAATGCATGCAATTAAGAACGACACAAGGGCTCCTGAAACATCACTTAGAGATCCAAATGGTGATGTCCAAGAAATTGCGGATGCAAATGTTCGGTTTCCTTCCGAAGATAATGAAACTGAATCGCAGTCCGATACGACATCGGATGTTGAACCAACATTTCACGAAACAAATGACACCGATTAAACATAGAGGTTTTTTAAAATTTAACTTTTTTTATAAGTGTTAAATTTTTATATAGTCAATCATTAATCGTAATTTAATTGTATGAATCTTTAGTATTTTCAGTATGACGGGCAGAGGTAGATCTACCGACGACAGATGGAGTGAGCAGGGACGTAGCCCTGCTGCATCAGATCACATGAGCGTCGGAGATGGAGAGTTCGGATCTCCAGCAGTCGCACAGCCTTCGATCTCTCCAGCAGTATTACCATCCAGCCGATCGGCACATACCTGAGAGTTCTTCCACCAACGGCCGCACCGTACTTCGACTTGATGCTCAGGGGCTGTAAGTATATACTAATTAAAAATATATGTTTATGTTTTTAAGTCAATTACTTATAAACATGCATTTTTTTAACAGATTTATTGAGCAGCATCATGTATCCAGCCACATCAGCGCCGTATTTCAGAGGCGTGCAGATCCCAGTGGCTACGATTGGCGCCACGTATCTCCAGCAACGAGGGAGTTTTATTTTTCTGAGTTTCAGGTAAACTTATTAAATACAATTTATCACTGATATAAAATTTCTTAATCTTAATAAATTCAGAAACTAACTGTTTATTTTAATGCAGAAAAAGTTTACGTGTGATCTTGCCAGCCATGATGCCATTAGGGCAGCATGGGAGGCTCTGACGGGACGCCGATACTCCAACATGCTTCATCGTTGGAGGTCATCGGGTCAGCGTCCTGCGCACGTGCCAGAGGGTATTTGGCATGAGTGGCAGCAGGCCTGGCAGTCCGATGGCTGGTGCAGGAGGTCCGCATCAGCCAGCACGAACCGCCGATTTGAGAAGGGCGGTCCTGGCACGGGTCTCTCCCGCCATACTTCGGGCTCCATTTCGATTCAGGAGCACAGACGGCGTATGGTAAGAAAACATAAATATTTTAATTACTATTTTAGTTATTTACAAATATTTGTATTAATTTAATTTTTTTATTGTTTATAGTCTGAGCAGGAGGGCGGAGATCCTGGTGAGTTTCGTTTATTTAGGGCGACACACACCAGGAGGGACGGTTCCTGGGTCGACACGCGATCACGGGAGGTTGCGGTAAGAAATTAGATTTATGTAGTATCTGTTTAATTTCTAAAATTTTATTTCGAGAAATTTATTAACTCATTTATTGTTGATTTCATAATTTAAAGATACGAGTCGAGGAGCTTCGCTCCTAGGCATCGCAGGTCGACTCTACTGATGGGGAGACGCCCGTCGAACTCTTAGCAGAGGAGAGTCGACGTGTGTTTTTGAAGGCTGTTGGTGCCCAGCCGCGAGACCGCAGGGTCTTTGGTCTAGGCACTAGAGCTTCTACATATTTTTCCCATCATGCCTCCAGCTTGCGAGTTTCTGGTGATATTCCTCCCAAGCGTTTAGACGACCTTCGGAGATCTATTGCAGAGAAGGTTCGGCAGGAGGTCGAACAGGATTTCGAGGATCGTATGCGAGGCCAGGATCAGAGATTGCAGACATGCGAGATGAGATGCATCATTTGCGGGATATGGTTAGCCGCTTGTCACATAGTCTCCAGCCTCCACAGCCTTCACGTGATCGCTCAGATTTTTGATGTATTTTTTTTCTTTTTATGTTGTACATGAAAACTTCAAAATTTTAATATATTATTTATTTTTGTAATTGAATGATTATTGTTTGGATCAATATGAGTGAAGAATGTTTTGATCAATATTAAATGTAACGAAATTGTATTAACCGTTTTAATTTTTTAATTTTTATTTTTTTTAAAAAATATTTATTTAGCGATGCATTAGCGACTGCAATTGCATCGCTAATATTTTTAAAATATTATTATTAATATTACGACGCAATGAGCTGGCGTTGCAATATTTAAAAAAATTAATTAGCGACCCATTAGCGACTCAAATTGCATCGCTAAATTTTCATAATATTACTATTAAATATTGCGACGCAACGATCTGGTGTCGCAATATTTTAAAAAAAATTTAATTAGCGATGCATTAGCGACTAAAATTGTGTCGCTAATATATCTAAAATATTATTAATAAATATTGCGACGCAGTGACCTGGCGTCGCAATATTTTAAAAAATTTTTATTAGCGACGCATTAGCGACTAATATTGCATCGCTATTATATTTAAAATTTATTATTAAATATTACGACGCAGCTAAATGCGTCGCAATATTGAGACGCAATTGAATGCGTCGCAATATTTAATATTAATATTTAAAATATTAAAATTTAGTTTTAAATTTAGCGACGCATTTTGGTGCATCGTAATATTGCGACGCATCTCTGCGTCGCAGAGAGTCGCTGTTTTGCGACGCAATTGCGATAAATTGTGGTTGCAACGATATTCTCAGCGACGCAGTCATTGCGTCGCTAATGCGTCGCAATAGCATGTTTAGAGACGCATTAGCGATGCATTTGGGCGTCGCAATATTTTTTTTTTCTTGTAGTGGATGCTTGGCTTAAATATAAATACATATCCAACAAACTTTATCCTAAATTTTAATATTTAAATTAGATTTGGATTATATTCTTGAATGATTCACTGAATCTAAATTTTTTTCATGATGAAAATAGATATAACTTGATTTAACTAGAATCAAATCCAGATCTAAATTTATGGTTCACATGTAAATTCAGATTGGATTGGGGTTAAGCATAATATAATATTTCAACCAAATCCGTTTGTAACGCTGGCCGCCACCGTGGGCAAACGCTAACCGCCGGCGGGCAAATGCCGGTCCGTGCATGTGATATGCCTTCGCGGCTCGCGGATGGATGAGTGCAGGCCACAACGTACATGACGTCATGTGTGCGAGCTTCGTATCAATGCTCACGCTTGACAGCGCTTGGCACTGGCGGTGAGCCGAACGGTTTGGTAGCTGGAGTAGGAATTGTCTCCGAGCGTATGATCCCGTTCAATCCTTCAACTGAATATTTGATATTTGATCATTAGATGTAGCAGTGATTGAATTGTAATCCCAACCATTTGTTCTATTACCTAAGATTAATTAGTCGGTTAAACTTGAACAGGGGAAATTCTATTTGCACAGTTCAAATTGCTCATTATATTCCTTCTCATTTTTTTTTTAAAAAATTCTAAACTATTCTTCTTCTATTCTCTCCACACCTTCGCTCCTATCTTCTTTCTCCATTCTGCACCGCCTTCATTTATTTCCTCCCAATAATACCTTCCCTTCTCTACACACGGGCCCGTCTTCTCTCTGTTTTCGGCACCGTTCGATACCTTTCAACTCTTCAGCATCGATTCTTTTTGGTCTCCAATGCCTTTCTTCCTTTTGATGTCAAACAGGATTGAGTGAAGGTTTTCTGTTTCGTCCTGTTAGACCGAATAATGCTGGAAGGAAGGGGACGCTTGAGGTTGAAGAGAATCGGTGCCGAAAAGCTAAGAAGCATCGAGTTATGCCGGAGACGAAGAGGAGATAACCTGTTGCGAAGGGAGAGGTAAAGAAATAGGGGCAATGCCGAAAGGGAGGAAGAAGACGGGAGCAAATGTGTGGAGAGCAATTTGGCCGTTGCAAATAGAATTTTCCAGCTCGGGTCAGCACCGTGCAAAAATTTCCAACTTTATTCCATGGAAAAGGGATGAATCTATCGGCCGAAGTTTGGTCACCGATGGACCCGTGGAATACGGCATACCGGCTGTTGAAATCTTGAGCGGTGAATCTATTAACAACTATAATTTGTCGTTGACGGGAGTAGGTGAAGTTTGATTATTAATTAGTTTTATGACCATAACAAATTATTAATTTAGCCCAGAAAACGAGCAAAAGACCTCGCGTGGAGTGTTTTATATATTAGGTATCGAATGGGGATGGAGGCATGCGTCTACCAGTAAGGAATGAAGATGAGGCTCCCTTCGATGGCACGGTCATTCATTTTTCTGTTATTTTTTGCTATCATCTTTGCTATGAATTTAGAGCTTATTTACGGAGATGGTAAGCAGTAATATTAATTGATCACCTCGTTTAATTTTTTTTGTTTTTCTTTTCTTATAAGTAAATTATAATTTTGATTGAAGGTTTTTTTTTTTTACTACCTGTTATCTTAGGTTTTGCAAATATGAACGGAAGAAGGCTTCGTGGCGGAGGACTGATCCCACCGCCACCGCATACTCCTCCAGCTCCGATTCCGAGAAAAATCCACCCGTGAACGCAGTAGCAATGAATCGTTGCAATAGAATCTGGTTAATTTATCAAGTCGCACTTTTTTTCCTTTTTTTTTTTTTTTTTTTTTTAATATCAAGTTGAACGGGCACAAAAAGTTGTTTTTTCTAAGCTAGCTGCTATAAAAGAATATGTTTGAATAACTAGATTTTAGTTCCTTATTTTTCTATGAGAATATGTTGTTCAGATTTTTGGACATATTCATTCGTATGATGTATCAGTTGATGAAAATTTCATACATTTTATATGAATCAAATTCATATATCACGCAGCGAAAGATAAAAATAAATACGAATTTAATTCCCAAAGCCCAAAATCCTTATGGAATAAATTCAGTTAACAAGAAATAAGATATGATTTAATAATAGATCATACATATGTTCTTTATCGAGGATGAAGCTTGATGAAGTCGATAAATAATTTACCACTAGCCGTCCATGTGTCCGACCTCTAATGGTGATCCATACGAAGATCTTTGGATGATGTCCTCTCAGGATTAGATGATAACCTTCTTACGATGGGTGCTAGCTCCTCTTTTCTTTTCAATTGATTTTCCAAATCAAGAGAGAACAATTCTTTGATCAAGATCAAATCTTGATCAATCAAGAGAAAATATTTTTGATCAAGATCAAATCTTGATCTATCAAAGAAAATAATTTCTTGATCAAGATCAAATCTTGATCAATCAAGAAAGGATAGATTTCTTGATCAAGATCAAATCTTGATCAACCAAGAAGAAAGAGAAAGCCTTCCTTCAACAACCCAAAAGAGGGATGTGTGTGAGAGAGGAGCTTTCAACCCTTCAAAAAAGAGAGGGACGTCCTAGGAGAGAAATGGCGTTTAAAAAGTGAAAGTGGGTGTTAGGCATCCAAAAGAGAGAAAAAGGAGGAATTAGGCGTGTCTCTCGAATGAGGTATCTCTCTCCTTTTATATATGAAAAGGAAGTTGTGTGGTTCCATAGAAAGAAAGATTTTATTTCAACCACCTAACTATTCAACCATATCAAGTTAATAACAAATTATCCTAACAAATCTAGGATATTTGTTATCATGATAATGTTAGGATTACAACCACCAAACCACATCCCTATAAAAAATAGGAAATTGGTTATCACATGAAACCAACGTCACAACCATGCATTTGGCTTCATGATGATGCCCCAAATCATGGGGTTCCCTCCTCCATGACGTGGAGATGGGTCATGTCCATCACATGGGCATGGATCCATTCTCCACGTGGCACGATCTCAGCCCTCGGCTCAATTGAGTTTTCACGAATCAAATCATGACATCATATGGACCCAATTAAATACCATATTATTAATCTCAATTAATCTAAGCCATCCATCACATGGATCAAGCCTAATTGAGTATCCAATTAATGAATTTTATATATACATCACATGTACAAAAGGCCTCTCTTTTGAACACAAAATTCTTTTCTCTATGATGAATCATATTCATCAATTTCATGTTCTCTCATTAAGATTGAGTCAAATCCAATCCTAATTAATTGGTCATCTAATTTGAATTAAGTCCAACTTAATTTCCATTCTAACTTTATCCTAAATCTTCTTAATTCATGTGACCCATTAGGTCCCTTGACACGTTGGTAATAATCATGTCCCTAATATTGACCTTAAGGATGACTTGGTCAACACTTTGTCCAAGTCAATTCTTTGATCAAATCAACTCTTTAATTAAGTCAAAGAATCCATGACTATAGATCATGAGCGGCTTCTAGCAAAGCATACTCAAGTGTTAAGGGTTTTATTGACGTGGTCATCAACACCTGTCCATGAACGATTAACGTACGATTCAATCCCTTCGTCACATATCCCAAATCAATCAGTGGTATGGAATGTGTCAACCATGTAATTGATCTTATTTACTTGATCTCAGAAAAATTGACTCATATGAATTAGAACTTCGAAACCATTTTGAATTCCAACTCAACCTTGCAAGGATTTAATAGTCAATTTAATCCATCAAGTGGTCGTGGGATATAACCCTTTCTATCAAGGGAGACAAATCCTGTCTTGATCAAACACTACCTTCATGTGCTTCATGTCATACCCAATCGATACCATATTTGCCACCCATGGCTAGAGTGACGTTTGTATGTCGTCAAAGCATGATATTCCACATATGAGGTGCAATGAAGATCTCATGTCAAAGGATCACTCGCACCACCGTCATCAGAGATCAACCATCGACACTATGTAGAATATCCATATGGGATCTCTGTGCGGGTCATCCAATGCATCGTTACAATAACGAACATCCACACACCTATCCAAGTATCTCCATACTTCAGCTTGCGAGATCAGCTGCTCACCACAAGGGTGAAGATATGCAATATGTGCTAGTCTCATCGGTGTTCGACAGTGTCCAATCCTGTCCACACATCGAGTAGGGAAGTTTAAAGAATCGAACCATAATATGCAATTTGGATCTCACAATTTGTAATCTCTATTATAAATTCCATATGCACAGTTCATATTCTTTTGGACTTTATCTCACAGGTTAAAAATATCTAATATATATATATATTACATCCGGATAGATAAAGAAACCAATAAATTTGATTTGCATTCATAAAGAAATGTGTACAAACTAGCATTTAATCTGATTGGATCTAGGGCATACACTAACAATCTCCCACTTGCACTAGAGCCAATCACCCATGTATCTAATACCAAGTAACTCAGCATGACTAACATGCTTCTGATGCGACAAACTTTAGTGAATGGATCGGCAATATTATCGTCCGTGGGGACTCGTTCTATTTTTATATCATTTCGTCCAATGATTTCTCTAATTACATGATATCTTCTGAGTACATGTTTGGACCTCTGATGAGACCTTGGCTCTTTGGCTTGCGCAATAGCTCCATTGTTATCACAATACAAGAATATTGGATTAACAATGCTTGGAACCACTCCAAGTTCAGTGATAAACTTTTTGATTCAAACTACTTTAGCTGCATCTGATGCTGCAATGTACTTGGCTTCAGTCATAGAGTCAGCGGTCGTCTCCTGCTTGGAACTCTTCCAGCTGACTACACCACCATTGAGTGTGAACACATAGCCTGATTGTGATTTATAATCATCTCTATCAGACTGAAAACTAGAATCCATGTAAACTCGAACTATAAGGTCGGGTCCTCCATAAACCAAGAACATATCTTTAGTTTTTCGCAAGTACTTAAAGATATTCTTGACTGCCATTCAATGTTTCTTACCAGAGTTTGCTTGATATCTACTCGTGATACTCAAGGCATAAGAAACATCAAGCTAGCCTTGTACATAGCATCGCATACATAATGGATCCAATTGATGATGCGTATGGTATCCTATCCATGTACTCTCTTTCCTCTTGGATCTTAGGACTCATATCCTTGGAGAGATGTACCCCATGCGACATTGGCAGAAATTCCTTCTTGGATTCCTCCATGCTAAATCGCTTTAGCATCTTATCTATGTACATAGATTGAGTCAATCCAAGCAACCTTTTAGATCTATCTCTATAGATCTTTATACCTAGTATATAGACTGCTTCTCCCAAATCCTTCATGGAGAATTTACCTGACAACCAATCCTTCACTTCTTTAAGGAATGATACATTGTTTCCTATTAATAATATGTCATCCACATATATATTAAGAAAACAATATCACTCCCACTAACCTTCTTGTACACACATGAATCATCCTCATTTTGATAAAATCAAACTCTTTGATTGTCACATCAAATCGGATGTTCTAACTTTTAGAGGCTTGCTTAAGTCCATAAATAGACCTTTGTAGCTTGCACACTTTCTTAGGATTTATGGATTCAAAACCCTCTGGTTGTGTCATATACACATCCTCATCTAAATTTTCATTTAGAAAGGCGGTCTTGATATCCATCTGCTAGATCTCATAGTCAAAATATGTTGCTATTGCAAGCAAAATCTTTATGAACTTATGCATGACTACAGGTGAAAAGGTTTCATCAAAGTCAACACATTGTTTTTGCTTATAACCTTTTGCAACTAGCCTTGCCTTATAGATAATCATATTACCATCCATGTCGGTATTCTTCTTGAAAACCCATTTGCACCCAATGGGTTTTATCCCTTCAGGTGGATCAACCAAAGTCCATACCTGGTTGTCATACATGGAGTCCATTTCAGATTTCATGGCCTCAAGTCATCTCTTGGAGTTAATGTCAGACATTGCCTCCTTGTAGTTGGTAGGCTCATTATTCTCTATAAGAAATGCATATCTCTTAGGGATGTGAACTGTCCTACTAGATCTACGTAGCTGGTGTATACTTGGAGCTACCTGTTGCTTTATTTCTCCTGATAGAGACTCATGCAAAGGCTGCTTGAATGTGAGTTGAGTCTTTAGCTCAACTCCCACTGCATTCGGCATGTGCTTCATTCTATCTAATCGGTCTTTATCAATTTATGGTTCTTGAGCTTCACTAAGTTCAATCTTACTCCCACTATCCTTTGAAATTATCTCATTTTCTAAAAATGAAGCATTTCTCGAGACAAACACCTTTTGCTCTAGAGGATGGTAGAAGTAATATCTTTTTGTTTGTTTTGGATATTTTACAAAATTGTATTTATCAGATCTAGCTTCAAGCTTGTCTGATTCATTACGCTTCACATAAGCGTAACAGCAAAAAACTCTTAAATGATTAAGTGATGGTTTCTTTCCACACCATATCTCATATAGAGTGGAGTTGACTGATTTAGATGGAACTCGGTTTAGGGTATATTCGACAGTATCTAGCGCATAACCCCAAAACATTTTTGGGAGTACTATGATAAACGCACAATAATCATCATAAACATATTAATTAATAAGTCAAAGTACCTATTATTATTTAATACTTAAATATTTTATATAATATTTTAGGTAAAACCTCATCAACTTAAAGAGGTCAATTTTAGGAGTCCAACGATGCAAACGACACTCAAATTGGACTTAAAATGAGCTCGAAATTAAATTTACAAGGATTTATCTTTATCTACACGCATCTCAAAGCAACTCGGTAAACCAATTGCGGAGTTCAATCGCATATTTCACATATTCGTTTTTCTCTTCCGATTTTTCTTCCCTTCCTATCCTATCACTCCACCAACCAATCAGGGAATAAATTGGATTGAAGACTTTCAAATTGGAAGGAGAATCGTCTGTTATCTCTCTTAAATCTCTTTATGTTTCGTTCGGATGCCAAGTTGGGAAAGAATTCAAATTTGGAAGGAAATCAGCGCATTCTTCGTATTCATGAAACACACAAAGAAACTGTGTCTTCTCTATGTTAATGGATCAAGCAAACAAATCGTCCACAAGCTTCGAATTAAATCTAAAATAGTTAGGAAGCGTCTGGTAAGGAAACTGATAGGCATGATCTCTTCGTGATTTCTCTATGTTCTCTCTACATATGAGCATCTATATAAATAGTTCTGGCTGGGCAGATGTGAGAGCAATCCCGAACAGAGAAAGAAGGAGAAACATTCGTGAGGTAGAAAGACGTTCACTCGGTTCAGAGTTCTGGTGGGTTGCGCTAATCTGATTCAGGAAGCATAATTTTATTTTATTTTTACAAAAGAGGCAACGGTAATTTTGTCAAAAGAAAAACTTATTAGATTACAACATGGCCGGTAATGTGGATAGCCACCTCTCCTTGAGATAATGTAGCCACCTTCCCTTGAGATAATGTGGATTACCACTGCAAGATAGATTACCATTCAAAATACGTACCAAACATGGTTATGCGATGGGGCCCTTTTAAATTATCGATAATCTGGATAGATTACCTCCTACCAAATGCCCCCTAAAGGTTTGAATACAAAAATACCTCTTCACTTAAGTTGATCAACAATAAATCAACTATTACTAAACGGCGAAAGAAGTTGATTGACCTAAAAAAGGGGTCATATAATTATCTATTTATGAAAATGGGCAGGTTGGTAGACCCTTCAACTCCCATTTTTCCCCTGTTTTTGTCTTTTTTTAATATTGCTTCTTACCATCCATTTATTCAACCAAACAAGCAACAACTTTATTTGCTGCTCAGATTTTTAGGGGATGCTTATATATAATTATCTCTTATCTCTATCCGCACCTTGCTTAGCAACTCAATGTCAAAATGTGGTCCTAGTAGTTTGACCCAAAAAAAAAGGTTAGAGAGAGAGAGAGAGAGAGAGAGAGAGAGAGAGAGAGTATGATGGCCGGAAATAAGGAGATTAATGGCAGGGTATCATCTTTCTAGATCGAAGAACAATATAATGTGAAGTTTGCCATCCAATCTAAAGAATTCAAAGACATGGAATATAATGTGAATTTTTTTTTTTTTTTCATATTATGGGTCACGAGATGTTAGGAGCAAAATGATAAGCGAGGTTATGGTTCGTAGATTCCAAGAGAGAGAGAGACAGGAAAGGATTTTCTACAACGGAAGATTGATTTTTTCTTACCAGAGTTTTGCTGATTATGAAGTTTATTAGTAACATTCAGCATGAAAATTTTGTCTATATTGAAGAGTTATAATTAATTAATTTAAGTCTAATTGATTCACCAATCCTGAACTAGTTATGCCGATTTTGCTTTAAGAATCGTGCGCGAGGTTCCCTGGTTCGCTCGCTGGGTTTGCTTTTAGATTCGTGCTCCGGCTTTCGTCTTGCTTGATCTCCGGCGATCTCCATCGGTGCGAGCTTCTCCTCCTCCGGTCATTTCGACTTCCTCCTCCTTTCCATGGCTCCGGATTTAGCTGAGAAGGACCGTGTGCCCCGGCGACCTGCTCCGGTTTCCGGCTTCAAATGGGTTTACTCTTCTCCTTCTCCGTCGGAGGTGGTGATGATGGAGTCCATCTTTCAGGAGGTTGTCCAGATCCTGGTCCCTCTGATGGAAGAGGAGGCGGCGGGATGGAAGCAGAATGCAGTCATGGCCCGCTCCTTCTCTCGTTGGGTGCCGGCTGAAGCTTATATTCGGGAATTCAGGCGAGCTGGGATCGCTGGAGGTATCATCCCAGTTTCATTGGCGTTCCGATGTCATCTTTTCCGATTTGAAGACGCTCAGGCAGTTGATTTAGTACTTAATCAGCCATGGGTGATAAATGGCCAGATTATTGGTACTGAATCATGGCGCCCGGATTTCTTCCCGAACGAGCAATCCATTTCCTCAGCACTGGTTTGGATGAGATTGCCTAGCCTGCCTATGGAGTTCTGGAAGGAGGAATTCCTCAGGTCAATCTCGGAGCAAGCTGGTTCATTTTGCTCTGTTGATGCTGCGACGGCGTCAAGGAACAGGGGAGGGTACGCCAGGGTGGCTTTGCGTGTTAACCTCTGTCGTCCCCTCCGTCCTGGGACTAGGGTTCAGGGCCTGAATGGCCCATTTTGGCAGCCGTTCGTCTTCGAATCCTTGGAAGGATTCTGCCCAAAGTGTGGGTCTTTGCATCTGGAGGGACCCTGTGCGCCGGAGGCCAAGGTTGAATCGGAGGAGGCTGTCAGCAGCTTCGTCTATGGATCGTGGTTGGCCGCTGTTCGTCAACGAAGGCAAGCAGAGGATCCCCTGCGTCAATCTCAGTTCGTAGCCTCTGGTCCCCGCTCTTCTCCTCTGCCTGATTCTATGGAGACGAGATCGAAGGATGGATGGAAGACCCCGGTGAAGTTGGGACGAAGAACTCTTCGTGGTTCAGGGAATTTTGTTTCTGATTGCAGTAAGCCGGGAGAGTCTACGGATTGCCATGCTTCAGCTTCAGTGGCAGTGCCAATTCACTTGGTGGAAGGTGATTCAATTGCCAATTCTCAGAGGAAGAAGAAGGAGGCTAAGGGAAGGAAGCTGAATCCTTTGCCTCTGGTGGCCGTGCCGGTTTCATACCAGCGTGTCGTTTCAGTTGATTCAGTGAAGGGAAAAAACAAATTGAACCACAGTGGCCTCTCTGAAACTTTTTCTTCCCAATCCCTAATATCAGCTAATCCGTTTGCTTCCTTAGCTTTGGATCCTAAAGCTGATGTCCAGATGGAAATTAGGGTGAAGGGTCGGGGCCACTTAAACGGGCACGAACTGTTGAAGGACTGCCCCCCAGATCTATTTCTAAACTGGAAAAGAAAAAAGGGAAAGATAAAGGAAATTTGGCCAAAAGTAGAGGGGATATCAATCCTTGCCTACAAAAACTGGCCCAGTCTCTTTGCTACTTGGAACCGACTAAGGTGCTGCATCATAATAATCTTGATAGGCCTGCAGACCAGGAGGGTCAGGGTAACGATGCAAACCTTAGGGACCAGGGTTCAAGTATCAATGAGGTAGATTCTGGTGCCATGAAGGACAGCACTCCTCAGAATGTTGACAGTGAGATGGTAGAGGACCAGGAGGTGGTCCCAGATATTTCCAGTTAATCTATGAAGATTTTAATTTGGAATGTTAGAGGAGCTAATAAGCCTTCTTTCCGTTCCTCTTTCAGTAGATTGATTCAGATACATAACTTTGATATATGTGTTCTTTTAGAAACAAGGCTGTCTGGTGAAAGTCTGGTTCATTTTCAGAGGCAGATTGTCCGGTCCTGGTCTTTATATGCGGTGGAGGCTGTGGGGCAGTCTGGAGGTATTTTGGTTGTTTGGCGTGACTCAGCTGTCACGATTGAAGCTTTCCATCAAAGTAGTCAACAAATAAATCTTGTTGTCTCTGAAGGGAACTCTGATCCCTGAATCATATCGGCAGTCTACGCTAGTACGGATTACCGTGAGCGTCGTACTCTCTGGTCCGATTTGACTGCCCTTATAGCTCAAGGAATTCCTTCCATTATTGCTGGTGATTTCAACTATATTATCGAAGCTAATGAGAAGAGAGGGGGTAGGCCAGTTACTAATTCAGCTGATATTAATGAATTTAGATCATTCATTGGATCCACTGGGTTGATGGATTTGGGGTACTCGGGACCTCAATTTACTTGGTGTAATAACCGTCAGGGGACAGCTCGCGTATGGGAGAGAATTGACAGAGCTCTGGCAACTCCTCAGTGGCTCCAAAAATTCCCAGCTGCTACTGTCACTCACCTTCCGAGGATTGCCTCGGATCACTGCCCTATTCTGATTTCATTGGAGGCTGTTCTTCATCAGAGGAAACAGTTTAGATTTGAACGATTCTGGACGGTCCACTCTTCTGCTCGGACTATCATTTCCCAGATTTGGCACCTTCCCATCAGGGGTAATGCAGCCTATCGGATTTCACGTCGTCTTATCTTGGCCAGTCGCAAACTTTCCAGATGGAATAGACTGGAGGTTGGGGATCTAGTCAGGCAAGTGGAGAAGGCTGAATCCGTTATTTGCGCCATTCAGACGAAGGAGGACCTTGATGGATTTCTTTTGCCCTCTGATCTCTCCTTGTTGCGAGAGAATCTTGCTCGTCATCACTTCCTTCTTCGACAGCAAGAGTTATATTGGAGGCAACGATCCAAAGTTCAGTGGATTCGAGAAGGGGATCGTAATACCAGATTTTTCCATCAGGCTACTCTGAAGAGGCAGGCAGCCAACAGAATTCGGCGGTTAGTGGATGCTGAGGGAAATTATCAGGAGGATATTCTCCATATTCGTTCTCAGCTTCTTCATTTCTTCCAATCAAGATGGTCTGAAAGTTTGGGCAACGGGGTTCCGGTTACCTTGGTTTCTGAATCCCGGAAGGTATCCTCTTCGGATAACGAACTTCTTATTAGGCCTGTTAGTGCGGAGGAGGTCCGTCAGGCTCTATGGGATCTCGGTCCGGATAAGGCTCCTGGGCCGGATGGATTTCCGCCCTTCTTTTTTCGTCATTACTGGGATATCGTTGGACAGGAAATAGTTCAGGCTATCCAAAATGTATTCCAATCTAAGCAGATTCCTGAGGATTGGAATCGCACTCTTATTACCCTTGTGCCTAAACGCCCGGATGCTTCTCTTCCTCAGCACTATAGACCGATAAGTCTATGTACTACTATGTACAAGATCTGCGCTCGTCTCCTAGCTTCTCGTCTCCGGGCAGTTATCCCCCGTATTATTTCTGAGGAACAAGGGGCGTTTATCAGAGGTCGCTCTATCTCGGATAATGTTCTTATCACTCAGGAGTTTATGCACGACCTTCATAGAGCCCCTGTTAGAAGGTGTCTTATGGCCATTAAGCTTGATATGGAAAGGGCTTATGATAGACTGAGTTGGAACTTCTTATATCATTCTCTTCAGGGTTTTGGTTTTGATGAGAGGTTCACTGAATGGGTTATGGCTTGTATCCAGAGGCCTTCCTTTTCATTGATTATCAATGGGAGCCCGACTGAGTTTTTCCAATCTTCGGTTGGATTACGTCAGGGATGCCCGTTATCTCCCCTTCTGTTCATCTTGGCTGCGGATGATCTCTCTCGTGCTCTTCATCAAGCTCAGTACAACCAGAGGATTGTCCCTTTTAATGTGGGGGATGCGGGTCTTTCCATCTCCATCTGTTGTTTGCGGATGACTGTATTCTTCTGGGCCAGGCCTCTACTGAAAATGCGGCTTCCTTCGATTCCATTATTCAGTGCTATTGTCAGGCTTCGGGTCAGAAGGTCAATCTTCAGAAGTCTTCTATTTGTTTCAGTCCGAAGACATCCAGACTCATAAGTGAAGCAATCATTGAACGGTTGGGTATCACTACTCAGACTGATCGATTTATGTATTTGGGGATCCCCATGACTGGAAGACGCCCTCGTTGCTCTGATTTTGCGGACCTTGAGAGGCGGGTTCGCCAGCGCATCGACGGTTGGTAAGTCACTGATCTTTCTATGATGGCTCGGATCACCATTATTCGGTCATTTCTCTCTTCCCTTCCGCTCTATATGTTATCGAATACGGCCATCCCTACTACTTGTCTGAGGAGGTTCGAGAGATGGATCAGAGATTTTTTATGGGCATCTATGCAAGACGGACATGGTATTCATCTTCTTTCTTGGGACAAGATATGCATGCCTATTCATGAAGGTGGACTTGGGATCCAATCCTTGGTGGTTAGGCGCCAAGCTTTAATGGCCAGACATGCTTCTCGCTTCCTTTTAGAGCCGCACTGTCTCTGGAGCTCGGTCATGCGAGCTAGATAGGGTGATTGGAAGCCAGAAGAGCTCATTTCGTCGCCCAGGGGCAGTTCATCCTTTTGGAAGGAGGTGTGCCAGGTTGGCGACTCCATTCGGATGAATATCTCCTGGATGATTGGAGATGGTCATTCTATAGATGCCATTCAGGATTCGTGGATTTCAGAGCTTCCACTGTCTCGATGGCCCTCATTCTTCAGCACTGATATTCCAACTGATACGAGGGTTAAGGATCTGATCTCATCAGTCCCCCCTCCTGGAACACCCCCATGGTGACCAGTCTTTTTGGCAAGGAGCTATCTCAGCGGATTCTATCGATCCCTCTTATCTCCTGCCCCCCGCAGATATTAGGCTTTGGCAGAGATCCTCCCTCCCTAGGACCCCTCTCAAGGATCTTGTCAAGCTATTTAGGCCTCCGGTTCAGAGTACAAAGGATGCTGCGTGGATATGGAAGCTCCCCACTCTTCCTAGGGTCCAGCTCTTTATCTGGAAGCTTTTGTGGGATTGCCTACCGACAAGTGATATGCTCTCCCGTAGGGGTCTCCCTATCCAGTCAACCTGCCCCATATGCGGTATGGAGGACGAGACTACCGATCATGCTATATTCAAATGCCCTAGAGCTGGAAGGATTTGGTATCTCATGGGCTATGAGTTTAGAGTGGATGTCTACGGTTCTCCTCGTCCTATCTTTCTCCAGGATCTCTGGATGGCTCCTCAGCACAATCGAAGCCTTTGGGCGTTTACTGCTTACCAGATATGGTTATCAAGGAACCAGATTATCTTTTCGGAGGAATGTATCTCTTCTCATCAGCTAATAAGGAAAATTAGATCAATGTCCGTGGATTGTGCCCGTGCCCTTCATTCTGTTGGTTTTGATACCTCTGGGCTCTGGGGTTCCCCTGCTGCTACGGCAGCGAACTATCGTACGGTTTTTATTTCTTGGGAGCCCCCTCCTCCAGGTTTTGTCAAAATCAACTTTGATGGGAGTGTTCGCGGCAGACTAGCTGGTTCGGCCTTCATCATTCGTGGTCCACAGGGTAATATGATAGCGGCGGGTGGATTTGGGTCTCTGGACTTCTCTGTTCCCATGGCTGAGCTTTGCGCTGCATGGGCTGGTATTTCTTATGCGGTGCAGACTCTTCGAGCCCAGAAGCTTGTTATTGAGGGAGACTCTATGACTGTCATTCAGTGGATACGGAAAGAGAAAGATCCTGAAGTATCCACCAATCCGATCTTAACAGATATTTGGACTATGCTTCAGAACTTGAATTCTGCCCAGATTTATCATGTATTCCGTGAAGCCAACACGGCTGCGGATTGGGCAGCGACGGCCGTAGCTCAGCATGTAGGATATAGGATATGGACAATGGGTGAACCATATCCTCCTGTGTTATTTCAAATTTTGCAATCTGATGTATCTGGACTGACTCATACTAGACTAGTATGATCGCTCGTCTTTATCAAAAAAAAAAAAAGTTATAATTAATTAAAAAAAATTTCTTACTTCTCTGCTTTCCTATCCAATATAAACAAGGTTGACAAATATAATTGCGTGTATAATATTTGAAGTACAATGTTGTGTGACAAACTAAGACAAGAAATTTCCTTGATGCCAAGATTTCTAAAGATCGACGAAGAATAAAAGCTATTTAGATGAGCCCATCACTGCACTCGACAAACTATAATTTCTATTATATTGCATGGTACAAGGCATGAACAACATATGCCAGGAATGTCTCCTAGTCCACGGAAAAATCTTTGGTGTGTGGATTATAGTAGAACAGAGCAGAATAGAGGCAAGTGGAAATATTATATAAATATAAATCTCTATCTACCATGGACGTATATTATATTATATTATATAGCACACCACGTCGGAATATGCGGTGAATCGGGTCAGGCCGCCTTCTCGGGACGGAGAAAATAACGCGACGGCGATTGCCCGCTTTCGGCGCCTTGGAGCGTCGCGCACCCTCTCACGTCTTCTCCTGACCTCGCTGTCGACGTTTCTTTTAACGTCCAGCTGGGGTCCATCCGGTGGTAAGAAATATGGGTCGACCAATCTAGACCGTCCAAAGCGGCGGTCCCTCCGTAGCCAAAGCACCGCGATTCCTAATCCTTTCGACGCGGTCCGAATCGTGCGGGACGCGGTAAGACAGGTTGCCATAAAAAGGGACTCCATCAGCTGACTGATTTAAAACAGAAAATACACAACTGACACGCCTTATTGTTGGACACATCATGTAAAATTTGGTTTTAGGTGCGTTTGCATGGTTTCGTTGGACAATAGAGAGTGTTTGGTATTACCACATAACGACAAATCCTGCGTTGTCCTCACGATATCCTCCCCTCCGGCTCGAGGCGCCACACTTCCATTACTTCATCGTCTCCTCCCGCTCCTTCCTTTCTATCCGAAACCCTAACCCTAATCGAAAGCCTGCGCCTCCTTCTAACCCTAACCTTAACCCTAACCCTAACCTGACCCCAATTTTTTCCCTTCCCATCTTTATAAGAATGCGTACCGTTTCCCCTCAAACGCTAGACATGGCTATCCCCTTCCCCCACCTCCTCTGCTACGAGAAGCCCTCCTTTCCGGAGCCCCACGCTCCGGCGGTGGCGGCGGTGGAGCCTCCTGCCGCCACGACGCAGGATGACCTGAAGCGCATCGCCGCCCACCGCGCCGTGGAGCTGGTGGAGTCCGGCATGGTCCTCGGCCTTGGCACTGGTTCCACCGCCGCCCATGCCCTGGACCGCATAAGCGAGCTCCTCCGCAGCGGCGTCCTCCGTGACATCGTCGGCATCCCCACCTCCAAGAAGACCGAGGCCCACGCCGCCGCCGTCGGTATCCCCCTCTCCGACCTCCACGCCCACCCCGTTGTCGACCTTTCCATCGATGGCGCCGATGAGGTCGATCCGTACCTCAACCTCGTGAAGGGCCGCGGCGGCTCCCTTCTCCGTGAAAAGATGATAGAGGGGGCCAGCCGTCGCTTCGTCGTTATCGTCGACGAGTCCAAGATGGTCCCCCGCCTTGGCGGCAGCGGCCTTGCTGTCCCCGTCGAGGTCATTCCCTTCTGCTGGGGTCACACGCTTGGCCGCCTCCGGAGCTTGTTTGACGGCGAGTCTGGCTTCGATGCCAGGCTCCGACGTGTCGCCGCCACCGGTGATGGTGGGAAAGACGAGCCCTTTGTGACGGACAATGGGAATTACATTGTGGATTTGTTTTTCGAGAATGGGATTCATGGCAATCTGGATCTGATCAGCGACGAGATATTGAGGATCACGGGAGTAGCCGAGCACGGGATGTTCCTCGGCATGGCGTCGTCGGTGATCATCGCCGGCAAGGACGGGGTTACGGTGGTGGACAAGCAGGAGGTGAGGTGATTTGATTGCGCAAGGAAGAAGAAAGGTTTGATTTTTCGTTCGATTAGATTAGATTAGACTATATCCTGGCCCTCGTTTCAATTTTGAAGCGGTGGAGAGTTTCCTTGTGTTTGTACTCGTAGGAATTCATGCTAGAGAAGGAGATGGCACTGTTCTAGGCGGGGAAAAAAAATTAGAAGTTCCATGAAATTTTCCACGAATTTTTGTTGGGAATTCCATATAATGGCGATATAGATTGAGTCGGGGGTGTGATTCCCCTGTTTTTATTATATCTTGGTTTTCTTCACATAGTGAGGGAACTTTTTTATTGATGGTGAGGATTATTAGATTTTGTCAGCTTCTTTGTGTGCCATCTGTCGTTGATCTAATTAATTGGAGAAAGCACATCCAATGAAGAGAAACTCTTTATCTGTTAAGAGGTGCATTTGACCTCAGAAGTTTGAGGTTTGGTTTATTCACTATAATTTTTTTGTAGGAAATGTATTTACTACTCTATAAGTGTTTGAGATAATATATTAAGCCCTGCTGAAACTGGTGAGGTTTCATTATTTTCAGTATAGGCTATGTTTTATGGTTTGACATTTGTACTTCCTTAGCCAAATACAGAGTATGCTCTGTTTGCCCTTACAACATAAAGGGCATGCTTAAATGCTATGTAATTTTCCCCTTTACCAAAGCAGTTGATTTGCAATAGCTGTAACTACGTCATGCTTGAAATTATTGTCTTTATTCAGATCATGTTTCCGTCGTGTCTACACTGCATGTCATGTTGAGTTGAGGGCATATTTCAAAATTTTGTCTATAATCTGTTCTTGGTTCAAGGGATTTTCACATTTTAAGTTGTAAAATAAGATTTACAGAATTAGTTCTAGCTCATTTGGCGTCTTAATCTTAAGTCCTCTGTTTTTGGATTATGAGAAATAACGAGGATTTAAATGTGGATGATGTAAGCAGTGTCGGATCTTAATCCAGGTGTAAAGAACCCTTAGGTTGTTTTTAATTTTCAAAAACGTTTTTGCTTTCATTTTCTATTTTTATTTACTAAATAAAATTTTATTTTTTTTACTTTCTGATTTCTAGATAATGCATTTGGTAATTAAGAATAGAAATTGTTTACTGTTTTTTTTTTTTTTTCGTTGTAAACGATGCATCTTGAAATGAGAGTTGAAAAAAATTAAAAATCTTATGTTTTCAAGTTTTCTAACCTTTATTTTTTATTTTCTTCTATATTGTGATATAAGATAGCAAAAACATCGCTAAGGTGTTTTTATTATTTTTTAGAGATGTGTTTTCTAAAAAAATTGTTTTTATTTTTCATCATGAAATACCTTTTCTATAGGAGTTTTTTGTTTACTATGGAAATAGAAAATCAAAAATAAGATTATTCTTAGAAATGATAAGCATCCTTATTTTCTCATGTTTTTCATGTTTATTAATTTTGCTTTATTTAATAAATTGAAGCAGTACTTTGATGTTGAAAGTCGTTGAAACTAAGGACACCTTGACCTTTTTCTCTTACTTTTTTAGGCCATTTATTTCTTTGTGAAGTCTGTAGGATCTTCTTTAAATATGTATATTATAGGAGACAGGCTTTATATTTGATGTTTTGCAGAAAAAAACATGTGAAATTTAATGACAAAGATCTGTTTAGCATCATTTTTTTATGATTCATGTACTCATAATTAAAATCAAAATTTCTACCTTGTCCTTACAAAGGATATACGGTTAATGACCTTAATTATCTGACATATTTAGTCACACTTTTATAAGTCTAACTATAGCCAGTTTTGATACATTGTAATTAATTATGGTCCTGCATCTTTGGAAAAGAATAGTTTTGTAGTTTATAAACTCTTGAATTTCCGGATTATTCATATGTGGAATTTTGGCAAACCAAGGTCAGTCTTGCATGATCTTTGATTTTACTGTTTATCATTATCGATTGATAAACAGTGATCAGTGTACAAAACAAGCCAGGATTTGTTTTGAGATATTATTATTTCCATGAATTATATCTGAATTAATGCCTGTGATTTCCTCAGACATAATTTCTATTTGCATCTAATTTTTGTGCATTGTGTTTTTAGATAAATGTTTCGAGGTCTTTATCTCATAATTCCGTTGTTTCTTTCTGTAGTGGTAATAAATTTTAAGGTGAATGATTTGGTGTTTTTTTTGTTTTTCCTTCTTTACATATATGCTCACTATTAGCCTTTGTTTGGATGGAGAGAAAAAGTAGGTAGGAAGAAAATTAGAAAGGAAAATTAAAGAAAAAAATAAAATTTACTTTTGGATGAAGAGAAAAGTAAAGATAAAAGAAAATTAGGGAAAAAATAAAGAAGAAAAAAGTAGTGGTCTCATGTAAAAGTTTTCTTTTCAAAACCGTAGAGGTTTCGGATAGAAAACTCAAAAATATTCATTCATTTTTTTTATTTCAATATTAATTTTTTTAAATATATATATATTTAATTATTTATAATAAAAATATTATTGTCATCATAAATTATCAACTTTTTGCTTCTTTCTATTTTTCTTTTACTTATCCAAACAGAAGGAGAGAAACGTTTTCTTTTCTTTCACTTTTTTCTTCATCCGCATTAGCGTAACTGATGCATGAAACTTACCTTGAAAAGCCGATATTGTTATTATTTTTCTAACCGACTTACATTATATATTCTTCATATTATTAAGCCATTTATTTAGTAATAAGTTTGGCCAATTATTCTAACTCATCTTTTAAGAAAATAATGGTCCAAAAATGTCAGAGGAATGCCACACATGAGCTTGTTCTAAATCTTTTGTTAACTTGTCTGAACAAACAAGGTGAAATGCATGCGGAGCTTGTGACTCCACTCACAAAAATGAGGCGGAGTCTATACGCCAGTCTTGCAAAAAGTGGGCACCGTTGTGTTAGGGAATCCGACTCGTTCTTTATATTTCCATCCACAGAGATCTCCCGGACGATCGTCCTAAACAAAATTTATTTCGTTGTAAAAACTACCCTCCCTGCTTCATTTGAATTAACGTCCAAGAAATGAGATAAGTATTGTCTATGAATCAAAGGGTTGCATCCGTCTCCATGTCCATCATGACCATGGGCTAAAATAACAAGTTTAGAGAATTTTGCAACAAGCAATGCGCACTCTTTTTCATTTTGTGAATTCAGTATATTTCTTCTTTGACAAATCCAATACAACTTTTTGACATTTCAGAAAAAAAATTACCCATAGCTCTTCCATATTATTATTATTATTGTTGTTATTATTATTATTATTATTATTATGTGCCCTGCCTTGCTGTCATGTGGAGAACAATATGTAAAGATTTTTAATACTTTTTTTTATAAATTTTGAACTAAATTTAAATGAATTTGTAAAGGGATTGTTGAAAAACACCCCTAACATGATGGTTTATAAAAATAATTAATAATAAGAATATAGATAAACAATGAATACTATAATTTCCTGGAGCTCAATAAGCAAGTAAAATGTAAAGATGACAATCTCATACAAGATCCGTGCGTTTTTTCTGTTATACTAACTATATTCTAAAATCAGTTATTCACACTAGATTATCTCATATATTTTTCTTTTTTTCGTTTCTTATTGCATTTTTTGTTTGATGTCACAGTTGTGCATATGAGCAATTGATTCAGTCAAATCAAGAAAAAAAAAATTGCACTACCAACACAACTCTTGATCTATAGGAAGGAGTGGACCTCCACATGTTCCGTAATTAGCTGGCAAACAAGCTGTTATTGGCTGATTACGTGTTTAAGTTGAAGGCTCCATTCTCCTATACCTAAGGTAGTGTTTGATAGAAAAAATATTATCCATGGATAAGTGTATGGGATAGAGTTTGTTCCCTGGCTATCCCATTGATCATATCAAATGCAAAAAGGTAAATCCATAGGATAACTTTTTTTTACTCTTATTTGAAAGGATAACAAGCTATTCTTGCATTTTCTAGGAAATAAATTGAAGGGATATCCCATGGTTAACCATGGATTATCACTTTGGTTAACTTTATTCTCCTCTTATCTCCTATTTCAAATACTACCTAAATGCCTTGGTTTGGTTGTCAACCTAAATTTGTTCTCTTTCAGTAGTTTCTGTTGTTGTGTAGTTTTCCGGCATACAGATTGGTGGGCGAGCTCCATTTCATTTGACGGACAGGAATCCAATTATTTTAGACTTATATAGTTGCAAAATACAAATAATAATAATAATAATAACCTTTAGGTATAGGAGAAGATATCTCTATAAAGTAGAAATTTTTTAACAATCACATTTCTTTAAATTTCTTATAGGTGCATATATCTTTTTAAAGACTTATTTTTTGCCGTTAAATATGCATATTATTTTTAGATACAAATCTTATTTTATCATTATAAAAATTGCTACTAAAATTAAATTTTCTTGAAAATAAGGTCTTTGGAAGGGAATGAATAGGGTGTTAATGAACAAAGAAGCCACCCATAGATCCAACTATAGGAATGAATGAAAGGAAGGTCTTTGTGCATTGCGCATGGTGATTGATCGTATGCACATACGGTATACGCAATCAATTACATGTACAGTGCGCATGATCAATCAGCATAGGATGTGCATCTATCTTTGTCTATTGCAATCTATAAATATATTTCATTCATGAAAAAGGGGAAAAAGGCATTTGAGGCATCATAACTTGATCCCAATTATATAAGTAATCAATCCCGAATATTATGAGGCAAAGAGGATGGTAATTTTAATTAGAAAAGTCTTTGTACATCGCCTCTGATGCAGCAAGTCCTACGTGGGTTGCACCGTCCCTTCTTATTGGCCACATGAATCTTATATAGATACGATGTAACATGAATACCATCTTAAATTTTGACGTGACGTGCATTAATATATGTTCAGTTTTTTTAGAATTTGTGTATAGTGTACTTAATGGGTGTCGTAATTTTATAACTATGGTGTTGTAAATTTACAATTGGGATGCCATAATTTTTTTTTGGCTTTCTGAATGAGTGTCTTAATTTTATAACTACGAATTTTACAACTTGGATACTATCTTAAATTTTGACTTGATGTGCATTAATATTCGTTCGACTTTTTTTTTGAAATTTGTGTACAAACACGTTTTATGAGTGAGTGTCTTAATTTTATAACTACGATGTCGTAAATTTACAACTGAGATGTCATAAATTTTTTTTGACTTTTTTAATGGGTATCTTAATTTTATAACTATGGTGTCGTAAGTTTATAACTGGGGTGTCATCTTAAATTTTAACGTGACATAAATTAATATTCGTTTAGTTTTTTTAAAAAAATTTATGTACAGACACGTTTTCTGGATGGATATCGTAGTTTGATAATTACGGTGTCGTAAATTTACAACTGGGATATCTTAATTTTTTTTTTGGCTTTTTGAATGGGTGTCGTAATTTTATAACTATGATGTCATAATTTTAAAACTGGGGTGTTAAAATTTTTTTTAGTTGGGATGTCGTAAAGCTGGCTTAATATTTTTTTTAATGGGTCTCGTATGCATGTAGACCAATAAGAAAGAATGGTGCAGCTCATGTAGAACTTGTTGTACTCCGAATGTGATGTACAAAGTCTTTTGCTATAGAGAAAAAGGCATTTTGAGTGGGTGAATTTTCCCCCTTTTAAGTGGAGCAAGAAGAAACATCAGTGCTGGACCACTAGAAAAGTCTTTGCGCGTGTCCATCCGTGCGTGCGTGAATGTGCGTGCGTGCGTGAAATAGAGAGGTTGGGGGCTCTTTCTTCGTTTCATGAGATACATGGAGTCCCTACTTGCATGACATAAAAAACTAATTTGATTATCTGTTTGATTTTTTAATGATTCCATCGCGAGAAGATGCTGTCATCCATTTGATAGAGGACAGTGTAGCCGATGGACATTCTTAAACCGTCAATAGAGTTCAAAATCTTTTACGCCTACTTCTTTCATTGTTATTGTTTCTGCCTTGCGGTTTGCGCCATTAACACGCCATTGGCTCATTTGACACTGTAACATGAATATTGTCCTCCTTCTATCATCTAGATTAGATTTGAGCTATTTGTCGATGTGGAGTAGTTGCCATACTGCTGGTGACGAGTGTTTTCAGTCATCCAACCGGTGTCATCGTCAGAAGAAAGCGAAGCTGGACTATGCTTATCAGGAGGGCAAAGCTAGAAAGCTACATATAGGTATATTTATATCATTCTGCCCCATGGAGGCGTCTAATAAATCTTTCTTCATGAACCTCCCTTGAATATTTTTCTCCGGATTCCCTTCGTCTTGTGGTTACTTGGAGCTCAGGAAGCTGGCATGCGTGCATATGAAGGACTCATCTTTCCAACCAAGGAGTGAGGCCCTTCACCAAACTACGTATAAACCAACAAATTCTATTACTACTCACCCTTAATTAATGGTTCTCATTTCTAGAAGAAACGAAGACGATAACATAGAAGACTTATGGCTTAAATTGCGACAAGGTTGGAAGCCTCCTAACGTTTCATGGATCAACTAAAGAAGCGGATGGAGAGCTCTTCCTTGTCCGGTTTATTGGTCTTGCTGGTCTTTGCTGCTTCCTTGTATGCCATGGAAGGACGGTTGCTTGATGGAGGTCGGTTTTGTTAGCTTGTTTAGCTACCTTAGAGGATAGAATATTAGAGGTGTATTCTTATGGGAGGTCGCTTTGCTTTCTCTGTTCTTTCTTCTTCTTTATTTAACCTTTTCTGTTTAACAGATGCGAGGACAAGGGCTTTAGGGGGAAGAGTTAGTGATTCGCCTCCCGCTCCAACGGCGAATCCATGGAAACGCTTTCCTCCAAATGCATCATCGCCATGCTAAATTTATGGTCATGGATCCAGGAGAGAGCTGGTTGCTGTGTATATGTTCAATTTCTGTTATCATTTTTATCAACTCTTTCCCAGACTTATTTGACTCCATTTGGTCAGAAAGGCAGGTCCATATGACCAAGTGAGTGGTGGCCTCTTGTTATGAAAATATTCCTAGTCTCTTGTAATTCTAGAATGAAGAATGGCCTCCAGTTTCCACAGGCCAATTGCTAGGATAAGCGAAGTTCTTTCATAACATGCCACAAAAGAAGTACTGTGAACGCTACTTTTCCTATGGTTTTAAGTCTAGCTAGTTCTCATCCTCTTTAATTAGGAGACGTCCCTCCAATGCCATCTAATAAACCCTTGGCAAGATCGACTTTCTTTCCTGCTAAAATGCTACACCAGAAATAATATTCTTATGTTTTGCAGAATTAATAGAACTTCAAATTTAGACTAGCATTGGGGCAAAGCACTCTGTGGATCTCAAGCCTGCTAACATATTTTAAATGCAATGCACCCTTTGCTTATCTTTACAAACCTCTTTTATATATATACATCTGAGACGCTGCCCATGTCGCACAGTCCCGAGCTTTTTCCCAGCTTTAATGCAACCACCAGTAGCAGTTCTGTAACATTACTCAGGGCAAGATGGGGTCTCGCCCGTTGCGTTGATTGGTTAGAAAGGTAGGAAAAGGCTTGCTTAGTTAATTAACTCTTAACCAACAAGTTAGAAAGGTCAAAAAGAAAAGAAGATGGATGAAAAGTAACCAGAGATTGAAATGAATGATCCAATCAGCCAGAACGCCATGCTCTGGTTCTGGTTCTTACTGTTGGCAAAGCAGACCTTTTGCCAATACAGTAAACCGCACGCCGACCATTCAACAGTGCAACGCACTGATTCCCTCAGAGCAGTGAGTGGCTACGGATATCTGGTTTCTTGCTGCTTCTTTCTATGTCATCAAGACATGCAAGAAAGGTGGAGGATATTGTTGTCCACTTTTACTTTTTCTCGAGCCTTTTCTCACTAATTGGCTTCTCTTACTTTACTATTCCTCTCCACCCACCATTGTTTTTCATTTGATGGAAACAACAAGAAGAGATTAAAAAAAAAAAAAAGAACGAGGAATTCGTGATGTGGTTGGTGAGAAGATTTACACAAGTTAAGAGAGGTCATAGTGGAATACTGGTTTTAGATAAAAGAAAAGAGAAGAAAAGAAAGAAAGAAAAGAAGAGAGAACACATGCTAACCACTCCCTTCAGAGAGTTATTGTCTTTTGACCGATACGCATAAAGAAAAGCTGGTATGCAAGTTTTCAAAAAGAGGGTTGGTGTTGCGTAGAAATTATTGCCCCATCATATGCTAGTTCAACATAAGAACCTCTCCAATAAATCATTGGATTGTGTATCCGACCAACTCAAAGCCCTTCACCATTTTTGACTGAGAAACCAACCTGATTAAATTATTACCATGCGCAGCCTGAGTTTCATCCACTGTGGATTCATGGGGTACTTTTTCACAGGTGGTTCATCTCTTTCTTCACAGTTCTAAATTTTAGAAAATTTCATTTTATATGACCAATTGATTAGCTTATTTAAGTCATAAAACAGAAGGATCACTAGATCATTACAACAGGATGCTGCTCAATTTTCAAATGGACCCTTGACTTGAAAAGTTTGGAGGTGAGCCCTGCACAAAAATAAGTTACCTTTCAGGTGCTAATAATCAATAGCTGATGATGACACGATCTGAAACCAATTTAACCTAACTTTCATTCAATGAGAAGTTCTAATCAACATCAAAGGGATGGACAATCGTGATATACTCAACAACATTCCAACTGTGAGGAGCTGAAGTAACAAGAGGACATCCCGCTGTCAAATCATAGGAGAACCTTCAGTCTGGAGAGTGAATTGGCATTCCAAAGTTCAACTAGAGCTGTGAAGTCATAACAACCATAATCTAGGATTATCCACCGGTTGCTTTGTTCAAAGAGAAGAGCGTGATTACCCAGCATTCAGAAAACAAAGTGCTTATCTTAGCAAAAGTAGCCTCATAGTCACCAATAGATGGTTGCTAATAGATGCTTAAAGCTAAAGCTGTCCGAAAGCACTTGCAACCATTTGGCAGTGCATGTCAGAGTCCACTACCTTCGTTTAAAGAGGACGTAATCACCCACACATCTTCGGACAAGTCTGTCCAAATTCCACGCAGATAAACACAGACAGGGATAGGACACCCTCCCCTGTTCCAGGGTCAAGGCACGGTCACTCCCCACTGTGCTTCCTCATTAAAGCAGCATAAAAGGAAGAAATAAATGAGGCCCAGCTTGGCCTGCCAAATCTACTCTATCTTGCTGAATATTCCTTGACCCAGCATTAACAACCCAATTCAATGGAATTCAAATCCAATCCAACACCAAAACACATGAAGCAACCACCTCGTAAGAGAAAAAGACAAGGCACTCAGTGCACTACTGTTAATACTTATTATATTAAATACCTGAAGAAGGCTTTTAGAAGGAGAATTACATGACTAGTGTAAGCTATGCATTCCCAGCACCAAATCCCTCCCCAGTAACCCCCATCCTTAAGACTACGAATGCATCCCTTACAACCCATGCTCACAATAATTTAAAGCAAAAGAAAACAAGAGAAAATAGACCCCCCCCCCCTATGATCCAAAGAAGAAAAGGACTCGGCGATAGATAGACAGACACAGATAGAGAGGACTGATAAGATACCTAGAGATCGGACCATGAACCCTCGATTCCCCGCAGTGCAATGTACTCTCCTGCAGGCTCTACATCGAATGAGAAGTAGAGCAGAGGAGAGGGCGACTGCAAAGTCTTGCTTCTTTTTTTGTTGTTTTCGTTTTGTTTTTCTTCATATGCCTTCGGAATTGGCGCGCATAAACAGAGGAGAAGAAGTCCTCCTCCTCTGTTGGCAGTTTCTCAAGCCACCCCCGGGGTCCCTTAACATTGGCCAGACCACCTTGGCTTCCATGAAGCGAAGAAGAAGAAGAAGAAGAAGAGAGCTTTGGTTGGTAAAAGGCTTGGAAAAAGAAGATAACAGGTTTAAGTGGTGAAGTGCCAAGAGAAGGTTTAGCGTGAAGGTTTGAAGAAGGGAAATTTAATGGGGAGGGAAGCAGGGGACAAGTAGGGTCACTATATAGAAAGGGGGAAGAGAGAGAAAGAGAAGCTTTTATTTTTTTCTTCTTTGGACTATAGTGTGTGGATTTTAGGGGATTCTGGGGGGCATGTCTGTGGGAAATGCAAAGCGCACTTGCTCGGATTTCAAAGCTCGCTAGGGGCGGAGTTTTCATACGTATGTGGGGAAATATTTTCCAAGGGGGAATAAAAAATAAGCTAAAATTGGAAAGGGAATGCGAGGTTGGACTAGCCTCTGCGCTGCTGACCACTGCTTAATATGGCAGCGATCCAGCTCCAGGATCGCCAGTGATTCCGACGGAATCAGCTGATTTCTGGCTCACATTTGCTGAACAATTCCACCGATAATTTGACCGTCTAACTCGATAACTTGGTTGAGTATTTGACCGATTTGGATCCAACTGAATCCAAATTTTAGGATCCTTTTTTTTTATTCTTATAAAAAATATTTGATCCAAAGTTGAAATTTGTGTAACAATATATATATATATATATTTATTGCTTATATACGACATAATTATTTATTTTTTCTTAGCTCGTCAGGTAACTTGTTTGAGTTGCTAATCCACCTGGGGATTGTTGAAAGTCCAGGTGAATCCAGTTTTTGCGCTCTTAAACATGGCGTCGACGACTGTTTTTGACTGGGATTTGGTCGCCTTTTCATTTGGTTTCGGGCTGCCGCTTAATTTACGCCATGTCTCACTTGAAGCTAACACGCCAGTCTTATTGAATATTATTGAGCAATGAGTGTGTAATCAGCTATCATGAGCTGGTCTATAATTTCCCAGTTCTCGGTGGAGAGACAGGTGGTGCTTTATTTCGCACCAAGAAAACGGAAGCTTGAAGAAGATATGTTATTTTACTTAATTTTAATATAAATATTTTGATCCTTGTGGTCTGCCAGTACAAAACCAAAATATGTTACAATATTTTAATATCGTAACATTTGTCTTACAATACCAAAGTATATTGCGAAGAATCTTGGGTTCCTAACCCCCTTACGCTTAAAAGCCAGATTGTTAATTAAGATCCAAGGTTATCATGTTTGATCTGCTTTAAGAATTTTAATTTTAATTTTTGAATATACAAAACTATATTATTATATATTATATAATATAAATTTAATTTAATTTAATTATATTTGAATACAATTAAATCTTGAATTTGAGCATCCTTTTCGTCCTTAAATTTATACAGGTTTTGAGGTTTTTTTATTTTTTTTATCTTTAGAATCAATGATGCATGAAGAATAGAAAAATCATATCTTAGCTTAATTACATTTAAATATAATTAAATTAAATTTATATAATATAATATATTATTATAATCAGATGATTAACAGTATGGACAAGAAGAAAATGTAGGTAAAAGCCAGGACGAATGATATGATAATATTGAAATACTTATCTTTCATAAAAAAATTAAATTATTATAATTTATAATAATTATAAATTTTTAAGAATCAAATATTATCATCAAATTTACTATGTCTAATGATCAAATATGATAATCTATATAGTATGATGAGATTATCTGCTTCGCTTTTTTTTTTTTTTTTCAATCTCTCCCTTTCTTTCCATAGTAGATTTAATATTTTCTTCAAAAAAAAATGAATTTGATATGTTTTCTTTCATAACAACTATAAAAAAAAATAATTACAAAATATAAAAGTGTATCAAGGAAATATAATATATTTTCTGATGTAAGCTTTGGGAAAAGAGGCGTCAACCACAAATCGAAGATGTTGCAAAATTGTGGTCGCAGACAAGACGAAAAAAGTGCGAAAGAAAGCACCCTTCATGTCACCACAGAAACCATATTTTTGTGACATAATCCCATAGAAACAATGAATTAAAAGAGAACAAATAATATTTTTTAAATCTATCTTGACGTTCAAACTCTTTACAGAAATAATTTTCTTGCATACAAGTCCATCCTAATGCCAATTTGAAGATGCCATGTCCTATAAAACTCCACAGCCCATTACCGAAAGAAAGAAAAAAAAAAAAAAAAGGAATGGTCGCCATCTTATCGCTTGCTTCCCTTTAGTGCGACCCATCCTTGACAGTCGATCTATTCTGAATTCTGACATTGTTTTTTATCATCGCCAGATACCTACCATCGCCTATTTTTCACCCGCTAATTTAAACTCTCGTCCTAAACACACTTCTACGTTACTACTTTGTTGTCCATGGCATTGCCCCTAGAGATAGGCACTGAGTCATGCCTGGCATGATATGGCCCAGGTTCATCCGTCCACACCTTCATACATATCATACCTAAAGGTGTGCACTGAATTGTACCTGGCACGGCATGGCCAGGCTCACCTGACCGCACCTTCAGAAAGATCATGCTAGGCATGGCCCGTCAGAAAAAAAAAAAAAATCAGGGGCGCTCGTGTCGGCAGCCAGGATCACCGCCGATCTCTTCTTGGGGTTGCTCGGCCATCGGCGACCGGCCTAGAGCCGGCCACTGTCATGGCCTTCCTCTCCCTCTCTCTTTCTCTCTCTCTTTCGTTCTCCTGCGATGCTATTACTGTGCCGATGGCACGATCGACACCACCGGCCGATTGGACCATCACCGGACGCTTACCTGGTGCCGATGGGGATCGTCGGCCGCCTCCTAGGCCCGGTGAGATGGTAGGTATGCCATCGGGCCTGAACAAATGTGAGAGTCGGTTCGGCTTCCGCCCAGGAGAAGGGCCGCCTTGGCCCTCTCCTCCTTTCTCTAGTGGGCGGTGCCGTGTCGGGCTGATGAACCGAATTTTTGAGCCTGATATGGTATGACTACAGTACCATACCATGTCAAGCATGATTCGATTCGCGTCAGACCGTGTTGGCCCACGGGCGACATGGCCGGTGCCCATTTTGCTCCCAAACCAAACGACCTGCCATTGCTGCCACTAATCCTATTGCTTCTTCTCTCTTGCCAAATCTCTGCTGTTGCCTCCATCCAAGTCACTTTACATGCATAAAATATATGTATAAATATATGGGTATATAAAAAAAAAATCCGACTACAATTTCCTCTCTTAATCTCACAAGACCATATGATTAGATAAGGACAATCATGCATTGCTAATATTAATCATAATTAATTATGTTAAACTCTTTTTACCCATTAAACTTTCTGCTTTTCGATCAAACAAATGAAAGTATAAAAAGGTGGAAGCCTATAGATTTATAAAGCAAAAGGAGATTGATATGGTATTAACGCTACTCTTCAATAATGTTGTAATGCTTAGAAACATTAAAAAAGCTAATCACTTAGGCTTTATTAATGTAATAAATTAATATTTAATAGTTGATGATTCTATTGAGCTTGGATGCTCAACAAACACTTTTTAAGATTAATGTATATTTTGAGTTAACCAATTGACTAAAGGCTCGAGCTGATTATAGAAGGATAAATAATATCCATCACACCTTAAATACTCCTCTTGTATGGCTTGAACCACTCATATAAAGACATCATAATTATCATTTTTTTTTCTTTTTTTCTTTCATCACAATTATTGCTATGAATAAAATGAGTCAATATCATAATCAACTTAATTAAATAAATAAAAGAAAATTTATATTTATGGCCTACAACATTAATTTAAACTCGTATAATATGTTAACTAACTAATGAACCTCTAAAGCTTAAGTTGATAGAGAAATGATCGATAATACATATACCAAGCTTAATGTTTTTGATATATAATTAAAAAAACTCTCAAGCTGATAAATTAGTTAGCAATGCATAGCATAAACATATATTTATCAATATTTAGGTGCGCAAATTTATCAATATGTTGTGATTCTTCTCTGATGAAGTCTTGCGTTTTGAATAAAAAAAGCTTGAGATTTCAATACAATTTTTAGTTGTACCAAAAAAAAAGAAAAAGAAAAAAATAAACTAAAAATTAAAATCAACCTGCCAAATTAATTACCTATTTTATTTACCATCATCTACACTATATTTCCAATGTCTAGAAATAAATAATTATATATCTTAATAGTCATAATTCAAAAGGGCTCCCCTCCCTTTGTGGTCTGTATTCTGCTAGGATGGCGAGTTACCATCCACATCATGGGTAAACCATTTAAAACTATCAATAAACCAAACGAATATCTAGCTAATATAAGACAAAGACCCAGAGTATATATGCAAGTCTAGCAGCATATATGCCTCTAATATTCTTGTTATTCTTTTAGGCATCCGAACTAAGTAAGAGCAGGAGAAGAGAAGCAACGGCCAACCAGAGAGGACAAGTTCCAATCGATGGGTGGTAGAGATAAAAAGATTCTGTCCTTTATTGGGAAGACTTCTTGAGGTGCCACCAACCAAAGAGAAAGGCCCCCTAGATGGATATCTTTCGATCAAGTCCCGGATATCTCACTTATCCCAAGATATTAAGTCCCGGATATCTCACTTATCCCTAGTATAAAACAGGCCATTAAGAATAAATCGGCCACCGCTTACGTCATGGGCACGCATCAATCACGTCAAAAATAAATATTTTATTTATTTCTTGCCGTTATAATAACAAAGTTTTGATCGGCCAAGGCCCAAGGGTGCTTTGTTGCGGGAGAAACAATAAGAATGGTTCAAATCATTGGGCGCTCGAACGCCCTCCCATTAAACCGCGACTCTGGACGTGGGACACGTGTCCGGAGCCTGCCGGGCGGAGGCTCGACCACGGTGCGGCGCGTGGCCCTCGGGGAGCATGCGCCAAGACCACCCCACCCCGGGACCATCTCCGCCGTTCCCGACACAGGAACGGTGGAGATAGTCTTCAGGCAGCCGGCATCTTCCCAGGGTGAGATAGTAGGGATGGCATTTTTTTTATTTTTTTATTTATTCGATTGATATCATTTTTAATGGATCAAAATTTTTTAGTTTAAACGATTTAATGGATAACAAAGATTTTTCGCTAATAACTAAATGGATAAACAGTCGAAGGATGATATTCTCAGCCTCATCCCGATTTATCATCTATAATATATTTATATAATATTTAAATTTTAAATAAATATATATATATATATATATATATATATATATATATATATATATATATATATATTAAAAATAAAATAAAAAATAAATAAAATATATATACACTTGAAATGCAATTAGAATTTGATAGATCATTTCTTATCTGGTTTGTTACTATGTTAAAGCTAATGCATATGGTTGTTGGCGATTGATCTATCTTATCCTAAAAAAATTATTTTTAAATATTTAATAAATTATAAATTTAATAACATAATTTTATTTTTTTATTTAAATGGGTACCTAGTGGGTACCCATTTGCCCGACCGAGTATCTCCATTTCCGTCCCATTAACTATAACGGCTTAACAGGATGAGGAACAAGGATGCTTTTTCTAACAGGGATGGGGATCAGTATAGATCATCTCGGGCTATTCCCGGGCCATTGCCATTCCTATGAGATTGTTCTTCGAGGGGCTTACCTGTGGAAGTAATTATGGGGGTTCGATTGGGCCTGGAGTGGAACATGGTTTGTTGGGTCAATTTAGCCTAATCTGGGATCTGATTTGAATCATTCAATTAAGTTAACCTCAGCTGGGCTGAATGAAATGAAAATTATAAACTTGTGCTTCAATTGGTTTGATAAATCTTAGCCTAGTTGAGTCGAAAAGAACGTCATTGTTGAAAAAAGTTAACCTAAGAAATCTTTTCACCATCTAAATCAAATACAAGAATCACTTTTATTATATAAAGATCGCAATGAAGAACGTTACCCTGTTTGTGATATTGGTTACTAAGTTAAAAAATTTAAATCTCTTATTAAAAAATCTCTATCAATGAATGACCTACTTTATAAGAGTAGCTAGATATAAAGAAAATTATTTCTTTCCTGTAATACAATGTTGCCGCTGAAATCCGTCCTCCGACTCGAGCGCGGTCGATCTTCAGGAAGAGGGGGGCGGACCTGCAAAGAAGCCCACACGCGGAGGGATGCTGGGGGTGGCCCTCCGCGGAAGACCCTCCGACGCTCAAGTCAGTGGAGAAGAAATCGGCGATCAACCAGATAGTGAGGAGGTGGATCTCTCCGGGAGACCTCTCCGGGGGCGGCCAATCGGGGGCTCCAAAGGGCAGGAGCGCCGACGAGCTATCGGCGAGAGCAGGAGAGTGAGAGTGGGGATGTAAGCGCGCAAGTGTGCGTACAGAGTTGCGTACCTGAGGGAATCTGCGATTATGATATTTATAGACCGCCACCTGGATCGTGAGCGCCTTCTGGAAGGTCCGGAGGTTGTTATGATACGGAGACGGACAGAATCAGGCCGTTGAGGGCCGTTAGGATCCGTATCCTGTTTGTTTTGGTATCGACGGCTAGGAGAGCTCCTTGGTGTCTCGAGATCGGGTTGAGTAGGCCTGGGGCGGTTACGATAGGCTTTAGGCCACGTTCCGATATTATCCTTGTCTAGGATGCCGCTCAGGTAGGTTCGGGCTCTCCCGCGTCAGGTTCCGTGGAGGTAGATGTTAGGTTGTGGATCGCTCGAAGGAGCCGAGCTACGGAAGCCCGGAGGAGGCCGAGCTACGGAAGCCGGAGGAGGCCGGGCTACGGAAGCCCGGAGGAGGCCGGGCTATGGAAGCCCGGAGGAGGCCGAGCTACGGAAGCCCGGAGGAGGCAACGGGAGGAGGTCAGCCTTAGCCGCCTCGTACGGATATTAATGCAATGATGATTTTACCCCCCAACACATGCCCTCCACTCCCTAGTTCGAAGCGTAGGTTCGGGCGTAGGGAGTACGAGTTCGAATGGCGCGTCTTGGATGGGACGTCTTGGTTTAACTGGCTTGTGCAATGATGCCTTAATTAATGCGACAGGGGCTAAGGCTCCTCCGCGAGCGACGGTTAGGATCGCGCCACGCTTCGAATCCCGATCGATCGGGTGGTTGTCGAGGCGATTTCGGACGCCTGGGACGAGACGCCCCGCCTCTTCAGGGCGGCTTCCTTGGCGGAGAAGCGAAGTGACGGCCGCATGGTGTATATATATATATATATATATATATATATATATGCATATTGTGCATGCGCACTTGGCGTCTTCTCGCTCTGCTTCCAAGTGGGTTCTGGTCTTTCATCTTCTTCGACGCTCATTGCTTTCGTTTGGTACCTCTTTCGATGGCGATGAGCCCAGACGATGTGGCCTCCGAGATCGTTGCTGAGGACTTGGGGAGGATCCATCAACGGTATGGTTTGCCCTTGGACATCGTCCTACGGGCGCCGGAACCCGAAGACAGGGTTACTCGAGATTTAGAGTCCGGGGTCTTCATCTACGAAGATAGTTTGAAGGCGGGTCTTCATTTTCCTCTCCATCCCCTGGTGAAGGAGATCATGACCCACTACAACATCAGCCCGTCAATGGTGGCTCCGAACAGTTGGCAAAATGTCATCGGGTTCATCTCGATGTGTCACCAGATTCGGATCATTGCCACCCTTCCCCTTTTTCGCGCCTGCTACCACCTGATTCCCAGGAGGAGATCGGAGTGGCCGTACATCAGGCCCCGGAAATCCTTCAACGTAATCGCGGATAAGCCCTCTTCCATCAAGGGGTGGAAGAGTCGGTTTGTCATTGCGGAGGGAAACGTCGGCTCCGACTTCCCTCGGAGATGGGGGGATGTTGTAAGGGATGCGGAGACGCATCCGGCCTTGTCAGCGCAGGAAGAGGAGGACTTGGACGTCCTCCGCAACGGGCAGGTGTTTTCGGCTAATGACCTGCTATCGGAGGGGGCCTTCTTCGCAGCCGGGCTCAGCCCCTTGGACCCGCAAGGTGAGTCTCTTTCGTGCCATGTATCTTTTTCGATTAGTGTGCTTGATTCTGAGTATGTGTGCTTTGATGTGGCAGCCGCAAGGTCGGCATTGTCGAGCCTCTCCAAGAGAAAGAGAGGGAAGCGCCCAGGGGAAGGTAGCGGCGCGGACAGCGGCCGGCCCGTAAAAATGGCTCATGCTTCCGCGAGGAGTTCGCCGGATGCCGGGGCGGTTATGGCAGAAGCGCCGGGGGCGAAGGAGAGCCCGGGGAGGGCGGTTATGGCCTTCGACCCTCTCGTGTTGGAGATATCGGACAGCTCGGATGAGGCTCCGATGGCTCATCCGACCGCGTCCCCCCTGAAAGAGGAAACAACGGCGGATTTGGAAGAGGGGACTGTTGCTGAGGAGGTTGCCGTCCCCGCAGGATCGCCGCCGGCTCCAACAGGAGAGGAAGAAGTGGCGGCCGCAGCCGGAGAAGTTCAGGGGGAACTTTCTCTCGGCCTCTCCGTAGGGGAACATGGTAGCAGTGAGGCAGGTCAGACTGAGGCTTCGGGGAGCCTGCGGAGGAGATGCAAGTGGTGGAACAGGCCGGGATTTCGGAGGGCCTGGTGGCAGGCACACAAATGGTGGTCACCGAGGAAGGGGCGTCGAAGGAGGGGACGCAGCAAGGCGGGAGCCCCGCATTGGGGGCTTCTTCGAGAAAGGTTTTGGGGAGGCTGGCTCTTGGGCTAGCCGAATTATCTGAGGAAACCCAAGCCAGAGCCTTGACGGAGGAGGCTGGGATGTTGAATGCCTCTCAGGCGGGGGGCGCCCGGGCCGGTCCTTCAGGCGGGGTTGGTCCATCCGGCAGTTTGGACGCTAGCATTGAGGAGGCGTTTTCTGCCATGATTAGGTCGGCCTTGTATCCGGGCGCGGATCCCTCGGCAGACAAGTTTGCCGACCTGGGATTGGTCGATGCTGCGTTCGGGCAGCAAGGCATGGCAGAAAGTATCAATCTTCTTCCCGACATTGATAACACAACCTTGATGAGGATGACCCGGGCTTATGCCTCGCGGGTAAGTCACTTTTCTTGTGTGATAGATGTTTCTCGATTGACCCCATTGTGGGCTCTTATTCAATTTTTGCCTTTGCAGAGTGTTTTGCTTTCCCGGGCGATTTGTGGCGCCTGAGTTTGGCGATGGGGGCCAGTGTCCAGGCCCGGAGGGAGAATGCCGAGCTCCAGTCGCGGCTGAAGGTGTCTGAGCAGTTCGAAGAGCTCATGGACACGATGGATAGGAACTCGAAGGCGGCAAGGGTGGCACATCAGGTCGCCGTGGACGAGGTGTCCAAGCAGAAGCGCAAAGTAGAGGAGCTACAGGGACTCCTGGCGAAGAGCGACGACGCGTGCCGGGAGCTGGCCAGGATTGAATCAAAACACTCCGCGGAGGTGGCGGCGATGCGGCGGGAACACGGCGAAAGTATGAGCCGGCTGGGAGAGAGGCCGACGAGGAAAGAAGGCGTTTGGCGAGGATGCTCGGCGAAGTGGAGGAGCGACTGAAGCGCCGCGATAGCGAGATTGCCCATTTGAAAGAGGGCGCTAAGTGGGACCAGGGAACGATAGCTCGGGTGAGCGCCGAGTTATCCCAAGCCCGAAGAGATATCGAGGCCAGACAGCTGAAGATCAGCGCTCTGCAGGAGAGGGTCGAGCTGGTACGGGCTGACAGGTCGAGAGCCAGGAGCGAGGCAGAAGAGATGGCCAAGAGGTTGGCCGAGCGAGAGGCGAAGGTACGCTCTTATTTTTCCCCTTTTTGTATTTACTACTGGGTTCTCGCAGTGCCGATTTGATTTTGGATTTTTCGGATGGCGAAGATGGAGTCGGAGGTTCGGGCTCTTCAAGGTGAGCTCGTGTCCGCTCGCAGTAGGAGTTCGGAGCTCGAGGCGCGGGTTAGCGAGTTCGAGGAGCAAAATATCATTTTGCGGACCCAAGTCGCAGAGGCCGAGAAACGGGCCGCTGAGGCCAACACGCAGCTCGCCATACTTAAGGGGAGGCAAGACGCTATGAGCGTAGACGCGTTCCATCACGGGATGGAAGAGTGCAAGCAGAAGATACTCAGTGGGCACCCGGAATGGGACCTTTCTTTTCTGAGCGTCGAAGATTCCGAAGACGGCGAGTCCGAAGAAGAAGACGAAGATGATTATGTCGATGTTTCTGACGCCGAGCCTGGCGGCGCCCCTGGTCCCAGCGAAGCCGTAGCCTCCGAGGGACGGTCGCAAACTGTCACAGAGGGGGCGAAAATATTAGAGAAGGGCGAATCTAGCCGTGCTCATGCAGATGTGACTGAGGGTATTCCCAAAGCCGGTGGGGCTCCTGGTTCTTAGGAGCCGCTCTTGTATCTCGCCCTTTTAGACATTTGTTTGACGTTTCGTAGCAAAGGAATTTCCTGTTTTTTATCTGAGTGTTTTTCTTGCGTGACTTCGCTGTTGCTTAGCCTTGCCTCAATGGTGAGCGGCCCATGGCTCGCTGATACCCTTGGGCCACCTTTAATTCGAGACCAGGAAAACGTATTGGCTCGGGCCGATAGGCAAAATAGGTCGGTTTGGACCGACGAACAAAGTGGGTCGGCTAGAGCCGACAGGCGAAGTAGGTCGGCTAAGGCCGACGAGCGAAATGGGTCGGCTAAGGCCGAAAGGGTCGGCTGGGGCCGACAGGCAAAATGGGTCGGCTGGGCCGACGGATAAAATGGGTCGGCTGGGGCCGACGGACGAGATAGATCGGCTGGGGCCGACAGACAAGATGGGTCGGCTGGGGCCGACGGGCGGAATGGGTCGGCTGGGGCCGACAGGCAAAATGGGTCGGCTGGGGCCGACGGATAAAATGGGTCGGCTGGGGTCGATGGACGAGATAGATCGGCTGGGGCCGACAGACAAGGGGTCGGCTGGGGTCGACGGGCGGAATGGGTCGGCTGGGGCCGACAGGCAAAATGGGTCGGCTGGGGCCGACATAGATCGGCTTGGGTCGGCTGGGGCCGACGGGCGGAATGAGGTAAAATAGATCGGCTGGGGCCGACAGCGGCTGGGGCCGACAGATAAAATGGGTCGGCTGGGGCCGACGGTGACAGGTGGTCGGCTTTAGGTCGGCTGGGGCCGACAGATACTATAGGTCGGCTTAGGCCGGCTTGGGTCGGCTAGGGCCGACAGGCAAAATGGGTCGGCTGGGCCGACAGATAAAATAGGTCGGCTGGGGCCGACAGGCAAAATGGGTCGGCTAGGGCCGACGGGCGGAATGGGTCTTCGCGCTTCCTGCCATCCTGCCAGTGCCCTGCTGTCTCGCAGGAAATTCGGTTTTTACTTTGCTAGAAGCGGTGATACGGCACAGCGGGGGGCATAAAGCAGCACCAGAGCTTTCCGGAAGGTGCTCTTTTTCCATGCAGGTCGCTTTGTCGTGATGCGTACGCAACCGCCTATCACTGGAGGGTACTTTCTCAAGGACGATTTTTGAGCCCGCCGGTTTTCGAAGCGTCAGCGGACGATTTCCTGCATTTACTGGCCGTGATTCGGGATCAGGAGGGGATCTTCGTACACGTCCTGGTTCAGGCGGTGGGTTGGCGCGCAGTGGGCGCCAATCTTGAGAGACCACGTGGAGGTACTGCTTGGAAGTTTTAAATCTCGGGACGCGCAGTCTGGGTAGCTTTTCCTGGTCCATTTCCGCCTATAAAAGGAAAAGAGGGGGTCTCATCTGGTTATCCCCAAAGTTCTTTCTCGCCAGAGCTTTTACCATGCTCATTTCTCTGTTGCTACGAGTGGGAGGATCGACTTTCCTTTCATGGGCTCCTTGCCGCCGGATAGCTGGGGCGACCGGGGAGCTGCTGAAGAATGGCTCGTCCTTAGGGGACGAGCCTCGGAGATCATATGGAGAGCGCACATGGAGGGGCAGAGATCATACGGAAAGCGCACATATGCGCTTCCTTATGCGATCTCTGCGGCTTGCTGCGGGGGAGTTATGGTAAGAAGCGCACGCGGGCCTCCCATGGTTTGTGTGTATTTCGCCTCCTCCCCTGGTTCGGACTCCCAGGATCAGCCGCTTGGGGAGGGGGTGAGAGCGCCTCGCTCGCTGACTCCTTGTCCTTGAGACATGGTAAGGCGCGGCAGTACACCCCCCCTTGGGTGGTCTGGGATGGCCGTCCAGATATCTCGGTTGGGTCGCCGAGATATCGCCATGACTCGGAGCCAGTCGCAACTATTGGTCCGTGTCGACGGGCAATTATCGGCCCTAACCGACTGGGACGCGATCACGACTGTCTAGTTGCCCGAGTTTTGTATTTGCCTTTATTTTATGCATTTCAATGCTCTTGTAACGCCTGTGAGGCATTTGTAATTGATCATGATCGGCAATAAAGAGAGTTATATTCTGTTCTCAATCTCTATCTTTTCTTGTGCCGAGCTTGTAGTCATTGTTGTTTGTGGGGTGCCGAAAGCGTTCCGTTCATCCTTAGACGAGGATTCCACGCCACCGAACTAATCAAGGTTCGTATTCGGCGATTCGTAGATCATTCGGGGAAACACGCCCCTTACTCTGGTCGGAAACTTGGTGTTTTTGCGCTTCGCTTTTCCTAGAGCCCGATTTATCGTAGGTCGGTCTTGGCCGAAGCTCAGGGAATTCGCACCCTTCTCGTCATGGTTGAAGGAACCAGTCCTCGGGATAGTCGAGTTTCGGGGAACGTTTTACTTGGCCCTGCCAAGGTTCGAAGAATTTCGTAGCTCGGTCCTGCCGAGGTTTGGAGAATCTTGTAGCTCGGCCCTGCCGAGGTTCGAAGAGGCCCAGGTTCAGAGAACTTTGTAGCTCGGACCTGCCGAGGCTGCCAAGGTTCGAAGAATTGGTAACTCGGCCCTGCCGAGGTTCGGAGAACATTTTGCTTGGCCCTGCCAAGGTTCGGAGAATTGGTAGCTCGGCCTGCCGAGGTTTGGAGAACATTTTGCTTGGCCCTGCCAAGGTTCGGAGAATTTTGTAGCTCGGCCTGCCGAGGTTCGGAGAATTTTGTAGCTCGGCCCTGCCGAGATTCGGAGGACATTTTACTTGGCCCTGCCAAGGTTCGGAGAATGGTAACTCGGCCCTGCCGAGGTTCGGAGAACATTTTGCTTGGCCCTGCCAAGGTTCGGACAATTGGTAGCTCGGCCTGCCGAGGTTCGGAGAACATTTTGCTTGGCCCTGCCAAGGTTCGGAGAATTTTGTAGCTCGGCCCTGCCGAGGTTCGGAGAATTTTGTAGCTCGGCCCTGCCGAGGTTCGGAGATATTTTACTTGGCCTTGCCAAGGTTCGGAGAATCGGTAGCTCGGCCCTGCCGAGGCTCGGAGATTATTGTAGCTCGGAGGGAGCGATTCAGCCGCCGTTGCAGGCCACAGCGTTAGGTCCACGTGGCGCTTGATAAAGGGGGTGCCCGAGCGGAACGGGCGGCGTGTTGTCACGCTTTTATTGGCGATGCTGCTCTTCCGAGGGGGCAGGTTATTGGCCGAGCAGCGGACTTCCACGTTTTCCGAGGAAGAGGGGCGTATTAAGCAGCCTGGGGAAGTGTCGAATGCGTTTAATGTGTGGGGCGACAGATCGAAAAATGTTCGCCTGGGGAACCCCCGAACAATCTGCTCGCGCTTATCGATCTTACTCGGGATAGGCGCGACTCTTTGGATTCCTCACGCATTAGAATGTGACACGTGGCAAACTCTCATGGGTCGGCGTTCGCGGCGCGGCCGATCGGGATACCTGTCTGGCGGGTATAAATATGACCAAAGGGGGATTGGTTTCGGCCATCCCTCGGTTTGAGCTCCGAAAAGGAATGGCCTCCCCAGCGCGATCGTCAAGTGACTCGCATTCCTCACTAAGCAGCCTGTCGCACTCGGAGGGGAGGCGCACCTCCGTAACTATCGACGGGCTGAGCCTCGCATCGGGCTTTGCGAGCAATGAGCAGCTTGCGAGGACTGCCGAAGAATTCTTGGACGTTTCTGTCAGGGAGGCGGAGGCCTCACGCCGGTTGATAGACCGGCAGAGGGAGGAAATTATGTCCCTTCGTCAGCAGGTGGCTGACCTGACAGGACGCCTGGAGGAGTTACTGGCCTCTGGGGGCGACTGACCCCAGGGCCTCTGCCCGTTCTTGTTTTTGCTTTTTGCAGTCTCTTTGTAGTCCTCCTCCTTTTATGAATGAAAGATAGACCTTGTTTATCTGTGAAGTCCCTTTCCTTAAGAGTTTATGGCCTTCACTCGTGTAATGAATCGGGGGTTGGCGCGGCCCCGTCGTTTTTTGCGCGCTGATGTAGGTTCTTTGAATGACGAGTTATAGGGGCGTTACCCGAAAGATTTCCAGTGGCAGAGGGGGAAATCGTCTAACTCTGCCTGGGGCCTTTGGTCGACCACGTGGGGCCCGATGGCCTCGAGAGTGGTTTTGCCAATGGTGGCTTCTTCTTGCGCGTCGACGGTTTTTTACCCAACGCGCTCGTTTTTAAACCTGGCGAAGTCCTTCGGGGACTATTTGGGGGCCGTTCGGCTTTGGTCGAGGCTTGTAGGTTTAGACTTTTTGCTGGGGTTTTAGCCCGAATGATTTTTACCTTGCCTTGTCATGGCTCGGGGGATTCATTGCTCGGCCCCGCCGAGGTTCGGAGAAACATTTTACTTGGCCCTGCCAAGGTTCGGAGACTTGTTGCTCGGCCCTGCCGAGGTTCGGAGAAATTTTTACTTGGCCCTGCCAAGGTTCGGAGATTTGTTGCTCGGTCCAGTCGAGGTTCGGAGAAATATTTTACTTGGCCCTGCCAAGGTTCGGAGATTTGTTGCTCGGCCCTGCCGAGGTTTGGAGAAATATTTTACTTGGCCCTGCCAAGGTTCGGAGATTTTGTTTACTTGGCCCTGCCAAGGTTCGGAGATTTGTTGCTCGGCCCAGCCGAGGTTCGGAGACTTTGTTTTACTTGGCCCTGCCAAGGTTCGAAGATTTGTTGCTCGGCCCAGCCGAGGTTCGGAGACTTTGTTTTACTTGGCTCTGCCAAGGTTCGGAGATTTGTTGCTCGGCCCTGCCGAGGTTCGGAGAAATATTTTACTTGGCCCTGCCAAGGTTCGGAGATTTTGTTTACTTGGCCCTGCCAAGGTTCGGAGATTTTGTTTTACTTGGCCCTGCCAAGGTTCGGAGATTTGTTGCTCAGCCCAGCCGAGGTTCGGAGACTTTGTTTTACTTGGCCCTGCCAAGGTTCGGAGATTTGTTGCTTGGCCCAGCCGAGGTTCGGAGACTTTGTTTTACTTGGCCCTGCCAAGGTTCGGAGATTTGTTGCTCGGCCCTGCCGAGGTTCGGAGAAATATTTTACTTGGCCCTGCCAAGGTTCGGAGATTCCTGTTCAAACAGACAGCTCGGTTGTACCGAGGATTGGTAAGCAGTATCTGTCTCTTTTTGCAATTTATAGCCATATAGCGCATAATGACTCACGCAACAGGTTTTGAGAAAACAGCTAAGCAGGAATATGCAATGAGGTATATGGGGATCGTTTGGAGAGGACATATCCTATTGATAATATTTACGAAGGTTGTCCGCGTTCCAAGTTCGGGAATGGACTTCCCATCCAAATCCTGCAGCTTATAGGTTCCTGGTCCAATAATCTCTGTTATTTGATATGGGCCCTCCCAGTTTGGCGCCAGTTTGCCTTGCTCCAGCGGTTTGGACACAGAAGCTTTCCGGAGGACAAGGTCGCCGGGTAGGAAGGCTTTCCCTTTGACCCGGGAGGCATGGTACCAAGCCACCCTTTGTTGATAAGCAGCCGTCCTGATTCGGGCCTTTTCTCTGACTTCCTCTATCAGGTCGAGGTTGGTGCGGAGTTGTTCGTTGCTTGCTTCCTCTGAGTAGCTCTCCACCCGCAATGATGGGAGGCCTATCTCCACAGGGATGACAGCCTCTGTGCCAAAAGCCAGCCGGAATGGAGTCTCGCCGGTCGGGATTCTCGGGGTAGTTCGGTAAGCCCACAAGACATGATGTAGCTCGTCGGCCCATCTGCCTCGGGCTCTGGAGAGGCGAGCTTTAATTCCCTGGAGGAGGGTCCTGTTGGTTACCTCGGCCGCTCCGTTGGCTTGTGGGTGCCCGACCGAGGTAAGGTGTGGCGGATTCCATGCTCCTCGCAGAACCGACGAAATTTGGAGTTGTCGAACTGCTTGCCATTATCGGTGATTATAGTGTGGGGTAGGCCGAATCGGCAGATGACGGATCTCCACACAAAGTCTCGGGCCCATGCCTCGGTGATCTGCGCGACTGCTTCCGCTTCGACCCATTTGGTGAAGTAGTCAATGGCGACAAGTAAGAACTTCCGCTGTCCCGTCGCAAGCGGGAATGGACCAAGGATGTCCATCCCCCACTTGGCAAAGGGCCAAGCGGAGGATATAGAGACTAGCTCGGCAGAAGGGAGTCTTTGGATGTTTGCGTGTCTCTGGCAGGAGTCACAGGCTCGGACTAAATCGTCTGCGTCTCTTGCATGGTCGGCCAGTAGTAGCCATGTCGTAGTACCTTGTGACATAGGGATCGGCTTCCCAGATGGTTGCCGCAAATCCCTTTGTGCACCTCACGCAGAGCATAATCCGCTTCGGATGGGCGAAGGCATCTAAGCAGCGGCATGGAGAAAGACCACTTGTAAAGTTGGTTGTCGATTACTACATAATGGGTGGCCTGCAGCCTCAGCTTCCTAGCCTCTCTTCGGTCAGGCGGAAGCGACCCTTCTTTGAGGTATCCGAGGATAGGGTCGAACCAGGATGGTTCGGCTTCGACTTGCATCACTCGATCGGCTTCCATGATGCTCGGCTTTTTAGGGTTTCCAGGTGGAATTTTTGCTCGGCATCCATTGATTCCGTGGTTGCCAGTCGGGAGAGTAGGTCGGCACGGGCATTCTCGGACCTGGGGATCTGAACAATTTCAAATTCAAAAAAATGAGGAAGCAAGTTACGCACCTCCTGGAGATACCGAATCATATTTGGCTCCCGAGCTTCAAACTCTCCCCGGATATGGCCGGCCACCAACTGAGAGTCGGTGAAGGCGCTGAGCTTTTCCACCTTAAGGTTGCGAGCGATCCTGAGACTGGCCAGCAGGGCTTCATACTCGGCCTCGTTGTTGGAAGCCGGGAAGGAGAATCGGATGCCATACTCAAAGGCCATCCCTCGGGACTGGTGAGAACTAGACCTGCGCCGGAGTGATGGGCATTGGACGACCCGTCGACATGGAGGAGCCACCGGGCTCTGGACCTTGGCTCTTCAGGGGAGTCTGGGGCAGAACCGTCCTCTGGGATGGTGCACTCGAGGAGGAAGTCAGCCAGTACTTGGGCTTTGATGGCTGGGCGAGGCTGAAAGTGTATGTCGTGCTCGCTTAGCTCGATGGCCCACTTGGTCATTCTCCCCGATGTCTCCGGACGATGAACAACCGTCTTGATGGGTTGGTCGGTTAGGACCGTTACGGAGTGTGCTTGGAAATACGGCCGTAGCTTTCGAACTGAAGTGATCAGAGCCAACACCATCTTTTCAATCCTGCTGTACCTTGTCTCCGCATCACGAAGCAGCCTACTCACATAATAGATCGGCTTCTGGATCTTGCCTTCTTCCTTGATCAGCACCGAGCAGACCGCACCCTCCGAAACGGCCAGGTATAGGAACAAGGTTTCTCCTGGGGTCGGACTGCTGAGGAGTGGGGGCGAGCCGAGGTACTTCTTAAG